>JAUMHN010438042.1:0-11673 GCA_032360265.1 Heliamphora ciliata
ATCACCAATGCTTAGATGGATTAATCAAAACGAACATAACCAAAATACATGGAATATATATTCAACGTACACCATTGGAGACCCCCCTCCCCGTCTGGTCTCGTCTCTCGCCTTTCTACACCACCGGTGGTCTCATCTCTCTCCTCTCTGTACAACGTCGCTGTTGTATACCACCTGCGAGAAAATGTGTTTGTGTGTGTGTAATGTGTATATATACGACGCCCTCTGCTCCGGCGCTAGAGTTAACGGCTTATCGATCATTTTGATCAGATCGATGATTGGCCACTTGGCGTACGACAGCGTGCAAAATCCAAATCCTGCCCGCTGTGACCCCTTAACTCATCTTGATCTGAAACCAAATCACTTTGATTTTGCACACACACATTTTAACGATGGCACAATCGTCGGAGTTGGGGCGCCGTTAGTGAGGTGGCACCGACAGTGGGTGGCGTCGTGCCCTTTCTCTTCGTTGCCCACTATGCTTCAAACTGTGTTTACATCTTTCATATATATATATATATATATAGTCAATATGTAGAGAGAGATAGAGAGGGAGAAATAAATTGAATTTAAGTGAATTAAATTAAATTCTTAAAACCCTAATTGAAAATTGAATTAAATTTTTGCTGAAAGCTAATTCGGCTTATGATTTTGGGAGAAATAAAAATAGATTTAACTGTTAATTAATTTTTTAGTGTTGATTTTTGATGTGAAGAAGAATGGATGCGAAGGCAAAGGGTTGATATTTTAGGGTTGATTTCAGGGCAAATGAAGAAGCACAAGAATGGATGTGAAGATAAGGGTAAAATGGTAAAATTTTATTTTTCGTTAACGACGTCAACTTGATAAGTCTGATAGGGGAGGACAGTGTAATTTTAGAGTCCACAAGGAAGATTCCTGTAATAAGTTTAAACCTCAAGAAAAGTAAGTATAATTATTCCAAAAAAGTTTAATTTATACTAAGTAATTTTTTTGTCTTTTATTTATTAAATAAAAGTAAATTATTATTATTTTAATTAAAATATTTTTTACTATATAATTAAATAAAAATATTCTATAAATAATACAATATAATACTCTGAAATAACCAAATAATTACCCATCTCGCCCGCGTTAAATGCATCGTTACTTTTTCCATACCATTAAGGGCCATTATCATTATTATCATTATTATTATTATTATTACAAGATTTCTGTTTTGTTTATTTCTTTTTTCCTCCAATAACACGTATGCACATATCTCTCTTAATATATAATAAAGAAAGACATATCTCTCTCTCTATATATAATAAAGAAAGAGTAAGAGTAATAATAAATTGTAGTAACGTTACGTCACATAATTTGTTCTTCTATTAATTTGAGTAAAAATTACTACTGATTAACTAATAGAAAATAAATTTGTAAATTGAAAACAACTAATAGTTTGAGTCAGGTGCAAATTACTTGTGACCCTTTGAATTTCGAATAGCATCCAGAGTGAAAATATTATTTTTATAAAAAAAACAAAAATAAACTATCTAATAAAAGTTAAAAGTACTACAATATATCAACATTACATTTTAAAAAAAAAGTCTTAAAAGCAAAAACGGTATCTATTAGGAAGATACCAGAAATGGATAATAAAAGCTAAAAAAATAAACTACGAATTAGCCAAGGTGAGCCGAAGTTCTACTAAATCTTTTATGTTGTTGGTGGTGGCCTCATCAAGCTCATGGAAATATAGCATGAAACGTCATGAGTTGTGACGTTTAGAAAAAATCAAAATATATACAAATATTTAACAAAATAACATGCTAAGTATTTTACCAAGTACCGAGATAAAATATGTATGATAAGATTCATGATTATGATTTTTCTAATTATTTTTATTAAGATTGATTAAACTAAGTTATATTAAGTTCAACTGGCTATGAGAACCATCATAGCCCAGATCAACAAGCACAAATCAAGTTTTTTGGCTGAAAAACGTTCTTTCAACCATAGTAATACTCTCATAGTTGAATTAATTATCCAATAGCGATATCCAAAGGGCAGAGGCAAGAAATCCTCAACATTAGACTTTCGAATCTTAAATCAAGATCCAGTGGGTGATCAACATAACTACATACCAATCATCCAACTGTTCACATTCTTCATTAAGCGAGGGACTCCTTCAAAGTAACACAGGGGGACTTTCCCAAAACATCTGGAGAAGACTCCTTGAGAGAAAGAACAAGTTATAGGGTACTCCCTCAGAAACCATTTACAGGGTATTCTCTTGAGATAAAATGTGAACTAGATACTCTCTTAAAAGTTGCCATCATCATAAGATTCATTTTAATAAATATTTTTATTAGAAATATATGTTATTCCCGCAACCCGTACTCAATGAATATAAACATACAACCCAATGGTATTAAAATATTAACTTATCATATTAACATGTACTTTAATGCAAGATATAAAGTTATCATGGGGATATCTGATTTTATCATAACAATACTTGAAGAATATTTACACAATTCACATAATCATATATATATATATATATATATATATATATATACTAACCAAACAAATAATAAGGTATGACAAAATAAGACATGGCAAAATAATAAAGTTTAAAACTTAAAATCCACATTTGTACACCAAGAGACCTAAAATCACAGCAACATCCTTACAAGTTCAGCCTCTGTTTTAAAAAGTTAAAAACAATAAATTTTCTCTAAAATTTTCAAAATTTTCAGATATTCTTTACATTTTTCATGAAGAAAACTTTTTTCATTTTAGCTTCTAAGCTTGAGTTTTATTTAAAATAAAAAAGAGTGACAGCTCTGCACTCTGTTGAAAACAGGGGACATAATTTGTCACATTGGTTTAAAAATCCAAACAATATCCCTAAACTTAAGTATAATTTTTGATCATTTTTGTAGGACTGTAAGTAGATGTTAGAGAACTCTAATACTTGACCTAGCTCAAAAAATTTAGTAGCTTGGGAGAAATAAGCTTTTAACTATAGTATGTCTAGATCTGATACATTTTGGAAAAAATACCATAACTTGTTCTATACTTAGACTTTTTGAGTAATTCCAGTTGATTAGAAAGATATGACAAAAATCTAATTTTTCTCGCCGGTTTCATTCAAAAAGACAATTTCTACATGAAATGGCGTCATTACAAAGTTTGTTGTTCTAAACAGTCTTTTATCTATTTCGAGAAATGAATTTTTAAAATATGAAAAACATGAAATTTGGCTCCATGAAAAATCATGCATGCAAAGTACATTTATAATAAGCTACAGTAAAATATTGAGATCAAAAGGTTGAAATTTGTCCTAAAAATAAATTTGTACTAATCAATAAAATGCTGTAGGAATCTTGGGGCTAAACATAAAAATCAACATGCATAATCCTTTTGGTCATTGTTTTTCGTTGAATGATTCTATCCCTCGTATATATGATTTTATGTATGAGTTCATAGATCATATTCAAGAACTAAAACTCAAAATAAAAAGAGTATACAAGAAGAAAATGAAAAAGAGACAAATTTGCTATGTCTCCATCTCAATGGAAAAGGGATGAGACATGAACATTTTTTGAGTCTTATAAATCAAGAGTTAGCATAAAATACATGTATATTTATTTGATTTCTATCTTACATATGCTAGAATGATGATCAAAAAGGATAAAGAACAAGTGGTTGATGGCACTCTTTTGAAGAAAAAGAAACTCCATTCCTAGCACCTTCAAGTTCCTTCCTCCTTGTCTTTCTTTCTTCATTCTTCATTCTTCATTCTTCTTTTCCTCTACTTTTTCTCTCACTCAAACTCTTCTCTCTCAAAGGCCAGAATTTCAGGAAAGGGGGACAGAAAGTGCTAAAATTACTAAGGACTTGTTTGCATGAGGGGTGAAATGATGGTTTGAAGAGATGTTGGGACAAGTGGCACTTGTGCCATGTGAATTTCCTTGTCAAGAGAGGTTTGGAAAGATTTATACTCAAGAAAAGTGAGTGTGCTGGTCAAGTATGTGTGAGTCATGATTTTGCTGAATTCTTGAAATAATATATGTATATACCACCTTACTTAAAATAAATATAAAATAAGTTTAAATTAGGAATATAGCTATTTTTTCCTTTGAATTGTAAAAAAATAATTAAAATATAATTGGCATCATATATTTACAGTTTAAAAGTACTATTATAAAATTAAAATATATAAGTAAAGGTGACATGAGTTAAATTAAGCCAATTGACATTGTAAGCACTTTTGGTGTACATCATTTTTAATAATTAAAATTAATAATGTAGAATAATATTTTTAATCAAATTATATTTATAAAATCTGAATTTAATAAATTAAAATAGAAATATAAGTCCTTATTTGGCTTAAAAGAATAAAATGGGTTGGTTAAAAAGGCTTTTTTTTAAGGCATTTGGGCTTATTTTTAGGAATTGGGCAAGGGTTCAAAGTTTGGACTTAAGATATGGATGATTGGCCCAAATAAGATTTTCGGCTAGTTAAAGTATTCTCAAGATCCATGGAAGAAGTTCGATTAAAAACTGACTTAAAAACGAAACACGTAAAAAAAGATACACACGTAATTATTTCAAATTAGTGTTAGTTCAAGCAATCCAAGAGAGGGGGTGAATTGAGTTTTAAAACAATAATAACAATTTTAAAAACTTTTTATAAAATATTTTAATTTCACAAGCAAATAAGGCAGACAATAAAGTAATAAAAAAATTAAAGAGGTTAGGAAAAGAAAAAATTAAAGAGGTTAGGAAGAGAGAAAATTCTACAAAATAATCTCCTATTTTTTCTAATATCTCTTGAACTTTTCTTTAAAGAGAATCACTCACTCTTTTAAAAGATTAAGGGTGATTCACCCTCTATTACAATAAATGAGGGAATAAAAAATTCACTAACTCACTCTCTTTACAAATGATTGGAAATAAATGTGTAAGAAAGAGTGAGAATCGGTTGGAGGAGTAAATGAGCAATAAATACTTTCTTGAAGATTTTGAGCTTTTGATTCAAGTAATAGAATAGTTCCAGTTGTTTGAAACTCTGAAAATTAACTCCTTATATAGTCATCTAAAGTAAATGACCGTTGGTGGGTTGGTGGAGGCAATTAATGCTCTGAAATTAAATTGTTGGAACCAGCGCGACATTTGAAATCTGTCGCAGGTGTCGACTCAAAATCATTTTGTGTCAACTCAAAATATCTAGAGTTTGGTTCTTCAAGTGGTTGTATCGACTTAGATCTTCATTGGTGTCAACCCAATTTTGGCATTTACCTCACCCACGTAATAGTGTCGACTCATGAATCATTTGGTGTCGACCCAGTGCATTTCTTCAGATTCTCAAGTGAGACTTTGGTGTCGACTCAAAATTATTTGGTGTCGACTCAAAAAGTTACAATCAGTCTCGAGACTTTTAGAGTCAACTCATCTTCATTTGGCGTCGACTTAAAAACTTTTAGATAGTCTCGGTTGTTTTGGTGTTGACTCAACTTCGTTTGGTGTCAACCCAAAACTTCTTTGTTTTCGAAAGGAACATTTGTGTCGACTCAAAAACTTTTGGTATCGACTTTTTTTAACTTGGAATCGAGAAATGGCTTGTAGTTCTGGTATCGGTCCATTTCTCTTTGTTGTTAAATCATTTTGTTTCCCGGAGAGTGTTTTGGTTTCGACTTATGTGAATTTGGTGTCGACCCATAAAACCTTAAAGTGTCGACACTTTAAGGTAAAGCACGCTTAAAATTCTTAAGTGTTCGACACAAATGAAATTTATGATCGACACTTTAAATACTTTACTTAAGATGTTTCAGGAACTTAGACGAGTCAACACCAAATGATTTTGGGTTAACACCTTTAGTATTGGACTGGAATTCATTTTGGGTCGATACCAAAGTGTTTTGAGTCGACACTAAATGATCCTTCAGGTGTCGACACAGAACTTTCTTCACAAGAACACTGAGTGTCAATCCATTTGATACAAAGTGTCAGCACAAATGGCATAAGGTGTCGACTCATTTGTCACATAGTGTTAATACTTACTTTTTTTAAAAAACAATTAAATATAAGCTTTTTAAATTAATTTAATTAAGAAAATAAATTATTAAAATCATCAAAACCTAATTAAAAAGCTCTTTGACTAACAATCTCTCTCTTTTTTGATGATTATAATATTTTTTAAAAAATAATTTAAAAAGATTTTCAACAAAGATTCTCCCCTTATCTTTATGCCTTAAACACATTTTGCAATCATAGCAAATGGCATACGATCAACAGTATTTCAATATGAAAAGACAATTTAACTTAGAAGCATTCTAAATTTATTAATGATTGTGCATCAATCTATAGTGCTTAAAACATCAAACTGTTTTAGCATGACAAGATGAATTAGCATACATGTGCAATAATAGTCAAGTCCCAAGCATCAAACACATTTCATACATACATATTAACCATATAAGCACTAATGTACCCTTGAATAGCATTTGACATGAGATAACAATGGATATAACAGTTGGCATGAAATTGAAATATGGCATTCACAAAGAAAACATTTCATACATACAACATATGAAGTGTTTTCCAAAAACAACCAACAATCATTAACAAAAACAAAAAAACTTAGTGTTTTCATCTACCACATTCACAACCATAAAAACAGAAAAGTAAATATTTTTAAATTACATCTTTTTCTTCAAACACAAAACACACAAACTTCTTTGTTTTCTTCTTCTTGTTGTTTTCGCTTTCTTCTTCACCTTGTCCCCATTTGAAATCAGTAAAAAGACTTCATCAAGGCTCATTCATATGCTTCTTGAAAGCTTTTTTCTCTTCTTGCTTCTCCTTTCTCTCATAGGCCTTTTCCTTCAAGGAGTGAGCTTGCTCATCTTTCTTTTCTTGTTTAGCCAAAGCTGCGAAGGTGGCTACCAAAGCCAAGTCTGCTTCACTACAGCGAGGCATGCCCTCTTGTCATTCATGGATGGTTTTTTCGGGTACAATAAGATCCTCATGGATCCCGAAGACAGAGAAAAGACAACATTCACTACAACTTGGGCACCTATTGTTATCGTGTGATGTCATTTGGTTTGAAGAATGCATGAGCAACCTATCACAGGACTGTAACTACATTATTGCATGACATGATATACAAGAAAGTTGAGGTGTATGTAAATGATATGATAGTGAAGTCTAAGGATCAGAACGGTCATATCGTAGCACTGTAGAAGTTTTTTGAAAGGATAAAAAATAATAAGATGCGGCTCAACCTACAGAAACGTGCCTTTGGAGTCACGATAGGCAAAATGATCAGATTTATGATTACTCAACAGGGCATTGAGGTCGACCCATCAAAAATCAAAGCAATCATGGAAATGCCTCCTCCAAAAACTGAGCGAGAAGTCAAAGATTTTTCTGGACAAAATACAGTTCATCAGTCGATTTATAGCTAATCTAACAACCACCTGTAAGCTGTTGTTTCGCTTATTGAAGAAAGGGGTCAAGTCTGAATGGAATTAGAAATGCCAAGAAGCCTTTGAAGCTGTGCGTCAGTACTTGCAAAATCCACCTGGTCTGGCTCCTCCTGAGCCCGATAGACCATTGATTCTCTATTTGTCAGTGACTGAATCGGCTATGGGGTGCATGCTGGCACAAGAGAGAGAAATTAAAATTGAGAAGGGAGTCTACTACTTGAGCAAGAAGATGACTAGATGCGAGATACGATATATGTGAGACCTTGACCAGTTTTCTTTTTTGGCGTTTCTGGACGCGCGTTATGTGTTTTTGTTTGAGCACGTTTTTATTACTTTTGATGCATGATCGGGCTTAGATATGCATGCGGGGTAGGTTCCCAGGGCAGTGGGCCATTGTGGCGTGAATTTCAAATTTTTTTTAAAAAAGAAGATATTTTGTAACCCTATAAATATTTTGAGTTAGATATTTTCATAAAAATATTTTTTGAAACATCTCCAACAAGCTTCCTATTTTCTCTCTGCCTTCTCTTTAAATTTTTAGGGGCCCGGGACTCGATTTTTGATGAGCAGACTGTCGATCCTTCTTATTGGCGTCGTGGTCTACGCGTTCATCTGGACAAAATTTCATTCCGACAAAACTCGATTTTGCATGTGGATCGAGATATCGAGTTTTGAATTCACCGAGATAGAATTCTAGACTTGTATACTTTATAAGGGTGCTATGTGTAATCGGGTGTACTTTTTTTATCGATTGGATATTTGTAGATCTGATTTTCTATAAAAGTTGAGTTTTGGGTTTAAAACCAATTTTGTGTCAATTTCAGTGAATGAAATCATGTTTCGAGAGTTTCTTTCGAGGGTTTGGTGTTTGGTTCGGGCGTGTGGATGTCCAAAGGTGTTAGATCGGGGCTTAAAGACATTGAATCGAGATTTTAAAGGTTGAAACAGTGTTCGAAAACTGTTCTCGCCTTTGTTTAATCGACTGAACCCCACTGTTCTCGCCTTTGTTCAGTCGACTGAACCATGAGGTTTAGTCAAATGGATCATGTTTTTGGGGTTTGGTCGACTGAACCGTGGCTATTTGGTGTTTGCGAGTTTTTAGTGTGTTTTTCAGTCGACTAGGGTTTGGGTCAGTTGATTGAACTTCTAGGCAGTGTGATGGTGGTTCGGTGGTTGGGCTTTGATTTTCGATTGGCGTCCTATGGTATTCAATTGATTAATTTATGAGAATTAGTTGACTCAAATATATGTGGATTCCTTTTGGGGTTCGGTTGATCGTGTGGTGGTTTGGGGGTCGTATTGTGGCCTCGGGTGTTTCGTTTTGATGCCATCCTTGGGTTGACGTGCATGGTTAGATTTTGGGAGTTGTGGCACGGTTGTGTGCGTGTTGGTTATGTTCGGGACGTGTAGGTCCCTGGTTCGGTTTTAAGGTTTGGTTCTGGTAAGAATCGGTCTGAGGGAGGTTCAGGTGTTGATCTCCATGTTAAGTGTTGGTTGTCTCGATGTGTGGATGGGTCCCGATTGTGGATTGGGTCGTTCGGATGTCAAATGATGGGTGTGTGGTATGTGATGTCGTGTCGGGTTATGTGACGAGTGGAATCATGCTGTGAGGTTATATGGCTATATGCGTTTATAACTGGTTATGTGCATTTATAACTCTAATTTATTTATGTACAGAATATGTGGGTGGATTACCTAGTTTTGGCATCGTATGTGAAACGTCGTGGTCATACGTGATCTTCTGTTTACAGAACTATGATTAGTTTTATTCTCGTATGTTGTAGGACAGGTATGTGGTCCTTGTGATCGTGAATGGTTTTTATATGCATGTGTTGCATTGTATATATAGAGGGTGGATAATGGCCCTACGGTGAAAGTTCGTAGAGTTGCATATGAAGGGCGGATAATGGTCCTACGGTGAAAGTCTGTGAAGATATCTGTTGACCCTGATCGACAAAGCATAGTGGGGCAGATAAAGGTCCTTCGGTGAAAGTCCAAGAAGATATATGAATTGTATGTGATCGATCTGTGGTCAGGGCTCGGGAGAGAGTCGATGTTTATGTGTACATGTTGTTAGGGCTTGGGAGAGAGTCGATGTTTGTGTATACGTTGTGGGCTTAGGGGAGAGTCAGTTTATTTCTGTCTGTGTTGCATTTGTGGCCCATAGGAGTCAATCTTTGCCTGTGTGGCATACTGCTATATATATGATAGATTGCATGTATTGCATATTGGGGTAGATAGACCAATTTTCTTAAAACTGTATTAACGGCCTGTGGGAGTCGTAATACTGGAATCGTTTTTAAGGCTCTAATGAGTCGAAAAATAGTTTTTATCTTCGCTTTTCCATTGCTTGTGAAAATTGTTTTAATGGTTCTTGTGAGTCATGATATAAAATTATTTTCAAACTGTTTTCAAGGCTTGAAAGAGAGTCTAAACCTGCACTTCGATTTACTAGCATGTTTTGTTTATATTGCATGCCTGTCTAGTTTCTATTGAGCCTTGGCTCACGGTGTGGAATTTACTTTTCTTTAGGTACCGGTCACGCTAGTTGATCTGGAGGTGCTGGAGAGGTGGAAGAGTTATAGTCTTTCTTTTTGTTTATATCTATATTATGTATGCTTAATACATGTTTCTTGGCGTTAGAGCCTTATAATGTATGCCGTTTGGCATTTATATACAATATATGTATGTTTATTTTGAGAGCGTATTCTCGGGCTGGGTGTTGTGGTTGTTTATTTATGGATGTGTCACGTGATCCGGAGTTTGGGGCATGACAACTTGGTATCAGAGCTCTGGGTTTGAATACCTAAGAGCCGTGGGAAGAGGTTGCATCACCACGTGAGGTTGATTGTGTGTGCTTGACTGCTTGTGTTTAGATACTTTGATAACATGTACGTGTTAGCATGTTAAGCATGAGAATGTTGTGTATATGTGAGCATAGGGGTTGAACTGTGGGATTCATTAGTCCATCCTTTGGGCGTTTGGATTAACAAACTTGGGAGCCAAGTTAGAAATGCGTTTAGCTGTCGTGATTTTTAGCAGAAAATCTGAGTAGGTTATCCAGATTAACGCGCCATTCTTGTCGGTTCTCCTCGGTATGTGTTGTTGTTTAGCATGAACCTATGTGGCTATGTGTTAGCATGCTAGGTGATTAGCGTTTATGGTCATGTACTGTGTCTTATGTATTATTTTGCTCATATAGACGTGATGTCAGTGAGGAGAGGGCGTGGCCGTGGCCGTGCTATTCGCCAAAGGGATATTCCTATCCCTGATGCTGGGGATGCCAATGCTCCCCTCCAACCGATGGATGCGGTGAAGTTGTTGCGTGTGCTGGTTGGCTCTATCCAGTAGCTGGTTGAGACCTCTAGAGGTGAGGCTGTTAGGGAGAGAGTGCCTAAGGCGAGGGCTACAGTGGCGATGCGAGAGTTTAGGTGTACGGATCCACCTACATTTGCCGGAGATCCTGATCCTATTGTGGCGACTGAGTGGTTGGAGCTGGTGACGCGGATCCTCGACACATTGTAGATCGTGGAGGATGAGTTGCGGGTTTCATTTTCCACCTTTCAGTGGAGAGGTGCTGCTCATCAGTGGTGGAGATATGCTAGGACGACTGTGGGAGCCACATGGGTAGCCTTTACAAGGGTGTTTCTGGAGAAATACTTTTCGGCATCGAAGAGGGATTTGTACAGGGAGGAGTTTTACACTCTTACCGAGGGGGCCATGGACGTTATGCAGTACGAGGTCAGGTTTACATGTTTATCCTGGTTTGCACCAGAGTTGGTGAGCACAGATAAGCTGCAATTTATGAGGTTTGAGCGGGGCTTGAGGCCGGTAATCAGGAGCGTGTGGTCGCGATGGGACTTCGTGTGTTTACGGAGCTGGTAGAGGCAGCAACGAGGGTGAAGAACACTAAGACTGAGATTCAAGCGTCCAGGGAGGCTAGAACACCACAGGGTGGGACCGAGGCACAGACGGGTGTGCGTTCCAGCAAGAGGCAGATGTCTTCTGGTACTAGCTTTCATCCATCTGGATTACCAAAGCAGTTCTCTGCACCAGCACCATCAGTGGCTTCATCTGGGAGGCCAGAGCAGAGGGAGTTGAGGTGTTATCGGTGCAGACAGCCGAAGCATCGTGTGTCAGATTGCCCGCAGCCGAGACAGCATCAGGATTTACAGTTGAGGCAGGCCTAGAGTCCCATACTGGATCAGTT
>JAUMHN010438053.1:0-11672 GCA_032360265.1 Heliamphora ciliata
AAAAATATTAGAGGCTACAAGAACGTAGCTCTGATACCATGAAGAAATTGAGAAGAGAAAATAACTCTATATTCTCTGTCTCTTGAAACTTTATAAGATATGGCCTATTTATAGGCGAATAGGGATAAACTATTAGAAGATATAATAGAATAAAATCAAATCAGAATAACATCAATCTAATCAATCTAATATTCTAATCAATCTAAATATAATATTCCAACAAGTTCAAATTCCGATGCAAAAAAGTGATTTTTTGAGACAACAAAAGATTCTAATGCAAATAAATAAAAATTAATTATCTGCAACGCGACACGAAATTGGTGGCCACAGTCATTTTAGTCGCAAAATGAATTTATTTGTGACTGTATTTTTCCCATCTCAAAAACTTTCGAATAAAAAGTACATCATTTTAATAACACATATGTACAACTATGTCCTTCTATAAGGCAGGATGATTACAACCAATCTCACAATTGGGCCGACTAGAACCCAAATTCCTAGTCTATATTATTATTATAAAAAAAAACACCAAATTAATGAGATCTTTTGACATTTTATTTACAAATAACCCTCAAAAAGTAATTTGATATTTTTACTTTTTGTATTCTTTTTTAAAATAGTTAAAAATGTTAAAAAGATAAATTATAAATTCTAACCCTTTTGCAATTAATGACCCACGCGCAATGGGTATGCACAACCGATAGTGCCTTTATATATTTTCACCTTTCTCGATCCAACGCACAGTCCCTCTTCCTCTCTTGCTTTATCGTGTCACTGTTGCACCACCGTCACACCTTGCGTTACTACCACTACCGATATAATTGTTGGGCCCAAAACTCAAAATCCAGTAATATAGTAAATGAATCAAGTAAAAATAAATTCGGACGCAACAGACTCTGAATTAAAACTTTTGATATTGAACAATCAAAAATTATAAATTCGGTATAACTCCCAAAGTCAGAAAAGAATTATATATGCGAAATCTGTCTTATTTGATTTTGTTTTTCACAACAAACTTTAGTATATATAAATCGCAACGGTTATTGATTGACAATATATTCTCCAATTAGACCTTCTGATGTATTCTTGAATGCCAAAACACGATTATAGTGTGGATTATATTTTTCTTGTTCTTCAAACTCTAACTAGCTAGACTTAGGTTTTCAAAAATGTGAAAACCCTACTCTTGAAGATAGATTGGCTGAATTATAAGGCTAAGGTTTATAACAGTATTTTTGTAGGCTACAATATGATTTGACACGATAAAAACTTATAAGCTTTCTCAATGGAGTATCATTATTCTCGATTATAGGACGTGAATTTCATTAATAATTAATATCCACTATATAATTAAGGTCGTTATCTAACTCAACCGGATTATTGACCCGTAAAAGATCACACTATTTAATGAATCAAAATAACGAATATTAAATATACATGTATAATAATTATTTCGAGATTAAGAGTATAAGTACTTATAATAATAATGGAGTGTAAATTAGTTTATATAGTCAGTACAAAATTAATTGTCTCAACGTTATTCTGTCTAACACACACAAAGTGTACTAGCACAATGAGTCAAAATAATTATCAAAACAACTATCGTTCCAAGTAATCAAGACAGATCTACTAAAACATTGTATTACAGTCGTATCGATGATTGTCTAATTTTATCTAAGATTGTGAACCAAAAATTTATATTCTACAAGAATCGATAATCTGGTATTCTGTGTGTAAGCTAAACTTTACATACCAGATTAAGTACAATGCAAAATAAAGACACACATGCACAACATTAAATAAATAATAAAATACATACATTTATTTGTGAAGATTCTCATAAAAATAAAAAAATTAATTTTATTAATAAATAAAATTAAATACTAAAACTTAAAAAATAATTTTTAGTATACAACCCTGATAATCTCTCACTTATACTAAAAATTATGCTGCCAAACATCTGACTCCCATATCCTCTACATGAGTGTCAAAAGTCTTAGCTGATAAACTCTTTGAAAAATGATCTACAAGGTTGTTTGCTAATGCAATCTTGTTCACGGCTACGTTACCTCTCTGCATGATCTCTCTTATCAGGTGATATTTACGCTCGATGTGCTTTTCTTTCCTATGGGCTCTTGGTTTGTTCGAGTTGGTAGCCGCTCCACTATTATCACAATAAAGTGTAATAGTCGATTGTATTGAAAGTACCACATCTAGATCCAACAGGAAGTTTCTGAGCCAAACAACTTCCTTGGTTGCTTCAGAAGCTGTCACATACTCAGCCTCTATGATGGAATCAACAATGTAGGACTACTTGATACTTCTCCAACTTATGGCTCCATCTCCCAAGGTAAACACATATCCTGAGGTAGACTTTCGAGAGTCCTTATCTGACTAAAAATCCAAGTCTGTGTACCCCAAATGTACTAAACTATCTGCTTGGTAAATCAATATATAATTCCTAGTCCTTTTCAGGTACTTAATTATATATTTTATCGATGCCCAATACTCCTATCCTAGATTAGGCTGATATTTGCTAACCATGCTAACAGAAAAACATATGTCGGGTCTAGTGCAAAGCACATCATGCATAAGGCTTTTTACTGCTGAAGCATAAAGAACTGTTTTCATCTTCTCTATCTCAACAGCAGTCTTAGGACACTGATCCTTGGATAGAGTGATTCCGTACCTAAAAGGGAGAAACTCTTTCTTGGAATCCTATGTGCTAAAACGAGTAAGGATTGTTTCGATATAATTTGCTTGTAATTAGCCCAACATCATTTGTTTTTAGTCTCGCGTAAGCTTGATCTCAAGGATGTGACTGGCTTCTCCCAAGTCTTTCATATTGAACTGGCCGGATAATCATACCTTCACCAAAGATAATGCCTCCACATCATTTCTGTTGAGTAAGATATTATCCACGTAAAGTACTAAAAACTCTATCACGCTTCCACCATGCTTATGGCCCTTTGCTATAAAATCATCTGGCTGTATTATATAGATATATTCGTTAAGACTTCCGTTAAGAAAAGCTGTCTTAACATCTATTTGGCAAATTTTGTAATCGAAATGAGTCGCAATGGATAAGAGAATCTAGATAGAGTTAAACATAGTTACCGACGAAAAGGTCTCTTCATAATCAATCCCTTCTTTCTGAGTGAACCATTTTGCAACAAGCCTAACTTTGAAAGTTTTTACCTTTCTGTCTACTTCTCTTGTCTTCTTATAAATCCATTTGCATCAATGGATTTTATCATTTCGGGTGGTTCTACAAGTTTTCAAACCTGATTAGAGTATATAGATTCCATCTCAAAATTTGTAGCCCTTCACCAAAGTTATGTATCTTTATCTTGGAGTGGTTCGCTGTAGTTACAGGGTTCAGTACCTAGTCCTCTTGGGACCCTGTCAAAAGACTCTCCTAATAACATATACTGATTGGGTTGATGAACAACTCTCTCAGTATGACGAGACACTATCTGTGTCTTTGTACTAACAGTGACACGTTGTATTAATTCTGTACCCAGTACACCATCACCCATATACTCCTCTAGTTGTGATACCGGCATGTCAATGGTAGCACCATAATCTAGTTTAAGATCTGCACATGTCTAATAAGTCTCCTACTATGACAAGACAATAGGATGTCGATGACTCTTTCTCGTGGCGCTTTTTCTATACTATTGGTACTTCCTCTTAGTTTTTGCAGAACATTTCTACTTTCGGACCTGTGGTCCATTACATAATTTTCTTCAAAGAATTGGGAATTGGTACTGAAAATTACCTTCTTATTTCTAGGATTATAAAATAAATCACCCTTCATTCTCCTAGGATACCTAACAAACAAACTGACTTCTGTCATTGGTTCCAACTTATCTGTATTCCCTTTCAGCACGTGTGTTGGATAACCTTAAATCCGAATATGTCTTAGATTAGGCTTGCGTCTGATCCACAATTCTGTGGGTGTAGAAGGTACTGACTTAGAATGTATTAAGTTTAGAATATAAGCCGTTGTCTCTAATATAAATTCTCAAAACGAATCGGGTAATTTTGAATAATTCATTATAGATCTTACCATTTTCATAAGAGTCCTATTTTTTTTTTGGCTACACCATTTTGCTATGGAGTGCCCGGTGCATTTAACTAGGATATAATCTCTTCTATTGACAAATAGTTCCTAAACTCTCCTAAGAGGTATTCGCTACCACGGTCATATTGTAATGTCTTGATACATTTTACCTAAACACTTCTCCGTTTCTGCCTAAAATTCTTTGAATTTCTCAAAGTATTCAGATTTACAGTGTATCAAATAAATATATCAATACCTTGAGTAATTGTCAATAAATATAATAAAATACTCAAAATCTCCTCTAGCCTAGATAGTCATAGGTCCACATACATCAAAGTGAATCAGTTCCAACGGCTCTTTAGCATAGTTTAGTAAAAAATGGCATCCTGGATAATTTTTTCTCCAAACAGGATTTACAGATTGAAAGTGCATCCACTTCTAATGAACATGAAAGTCTATCTTCAATCAGTCTATTTATTCTTTTGAAATTTATATGACCTACGTGTAAGTACCAAATATAAGTTTGGTTCATTTTAAAAGGTTCATTTCTCTTAAACGGCAAATTAAATGTATCATTTAATTCTTTTCGTTTCAGTGTAGAGATATAGGAGTTATAATACAAATCCCCAAAATGAATCAGGTAATTTTGAATAATTCATCATAGATCTTACCATTTTCATAAGAGTCCTATTCCTTCTTTTTGTTACACCGTTTCACTATAAAGTGTCTGGTGCAGTCAATTAAGATATAATCTCTTCCATTGACAAATAATCTATAAACTCTCCAAATAGGTATTCGCCACCACGGTTAGATTGTAATGTCTTGATACATTTACCTAGATGCTTCTCCATTTCTGTCTAAATTTTTTTGAATTTATCAAAATATTCAGATTTACAGTGTACCAAATAAATGTACCCATACCTTGAGTAACCATCAATAAAGGTAATAAAATACTCAAAACCTCTTCTAACCTAGATAGTCATAGGTCCACATACATCAGAGTGAGCCAGTTTCAACAGTTCTTTAGCTCTATAGTTTTTAGTCAAAAACGGCTTCTTAATCATTTTTTCCTCCAAATAGGATTCACAGATTGAAAGTGCATCAACTTCTAATGAACTTGAAAGTCTATCTTCAATCAATCTATTTATTTTTTTAAGATTTATATGACCTATGTGTAAGTACAAAAGATAAGTTTGGTTCATTTTAAAAGGTTCTTTTCTCTTAAACGACAGATTAAATGTATTATTCAATTTTTTTTGTTGCAGTGTAGAGATATAGGAGTTGTAATATATAAATCATCCACCAATGTACCAAAATAAATAAAATATTTATTATCCTTAATAACCACAAAATTATTAAAATAAATAAAGTATTTATTCTTAATTAGTTTAGAAGGAACATAAAGACAATTTTTTAAAATTAAAATTCTATCACTACTAAAATCGAGAGTGGCATCTCTCGCTGCAGCTGATGCTACTCTTGTATTATTGCCCATTTGTAGATATATCTCCCAATCACTGAGCTGTCTGATTTCTTAGAACCCTGTAAAGAATTATAAACATGATTAGTGGCTCCCGTATCTACACACTAAGTACTGATATATAACACCTCTAAATATACTTCAACAATTAGTGAATAAAAATTACCTTAGTTTTCTGCTTATTAAGAGAGACTTAACATTACTTCTTCTACTGCCCTATTTGGTTATTGTAAAAATATTTTTCTTTCTGCTTTTTTACACCAATTTTAGGCACATTAACTGCCTTTAGACCTGTGCCTTTATCATATAATTAAAGTCGTTATCCAACTTACTACGATTATTGAACAATAAAAGATCGCACATTTTAATGAATCAAATTAACAAATATTAAATATATGTGTATAAAAATTATTTCATGATTAAGAGTATAAGCACTTATAATAACTATGGAGTGTAAATTAATTTATATAATCAATACAAAATTAATTACCCCAACGCGGTCGTGTTCAATACACACAAAGTGTACTAGTAAAATGAGTCAGAATAATTGTCGAAACAACTATCATTTCCCGTAATCAATACAAATCTACGAAAATATTTTACTACAGTCGTACTGATGGTGTGTCCAATTCTATCTAAGACTGTGAATCAAAAGCTTATTTTTACAAAATTGATAACCTGATCTTTTATGTGTAAACTAAACTCTACACACACTAGATTAAATACTATATAGAATAAAAGATATTCATGCACAATATTAAATAAATAATAAAATATTTACATTTGTTCATAAAAATTCTTATAATATGAAAAAATTAATTTTATTAATAAATAAAATTAAATATCAAAATTTAAAAATATAATTTTTAATTTATAACTCTGATAATTAGGAACAGAAGATTGCAACCATATACTCATAATTAGTTTTGATATCAATCTTCGGTTGGCTTCAAGGCACAGGAATAATTTTTACATATTAGGATTTTTATGATAATTTTAAAAGCTTGTCTTGTTAACGTTCTGTCAAAAGTTTTATGCTAAAAGCGGAACCTTGGTTATACAATCGCAAAATGGGGAGCTATAGCACGCTCTGGTGCGTCTTGTTTGATGATCAACTTCGTTGAACGAATTTTGATGATTAACTTCGTTCATTACATAGAACTTGTCGAGTTTATTTCGTACATAAAATTTTAAATTCGTCCGATACTTGTAACTAAGTGATTGAATAAGATCTCCTATTGTTATTTTATAAATAAATAAATAAATAAAAATTATAATTTTTAAAAAATCATTGTTAAACAAATGTTAATCCATCGCTTAGTTATAGGTATCGGATGAATCTAAAATTTAATATTTTAAACAAACTCGACGAGTTCTACGTAATGAACAGATTCGATCATAAAAATTTACTCGCAAAAACTCTCCAAGTAAAGCGTAGCACGAGCATACTATCCTTTAGGCACAGCAGGCTCCCGGGATCTATGCAATTGAACTCTTTTCAAAATTTGAGTGAGAATGATGAAATTGCTTACCGTGCTATTTTTTCTGGCCACATGCTTCGCGGGTCTCCATGAATTTATTTTCTACTCTTTGCTATTTATACACATTTTGCACATGAAATTTTTTAACAACGGGCATTTGATTTTGTTTGATTAGTGGGATTAGAGAACTCATTCATGACTTTTTCCACTAAACTCTACAATTTTTTTTTGGACTTGAGGTAGGAATTTTCAACACTACTAGGCAAACCACTTTTTGCTTTGGAGGTTTTTTGCACCACCTCAAATCCCCCACGTGAAAAGTAATTTTTTGAGATGGCAAAAGATCATGATGCAAATAAATAAAAATTAATTATTTACAATGACACTATAATAGCTGCAATTATTGTAGTCACAAAAAGAATTTATTTGTGACTATATTTTTTCCGTCTCAAAAATTTTCATACAAAACTACATCATTTAATAACATATCTATCAAAACTACTTTGTTTTATAAGGTAGTATGATTACTACCCTTTTCCCCTTTTTGGCTGGGTCGACTAAAACCCAAATTCTTAATGCTCTAATATTTTGTTACCCTCTTAGAAATGGCAATGACGCGGGACGGGTGGGACAGGGCGAGACAGGACTGATTTTGTGATCCTCGATTCCTCTCTCCTATTTTATTACGGTAGCTTGTCAGATGGAAAATATCGAAGATAATTAATAAATTATAAAACTAATGATGTTAATGAGAGATACAAATAATATCATAAAAATAATAATTGATGAATAATTATAATTATAATGAGGAAAGATAAAAAAATAGAAGATAAAATAAGATATAAATATAATATTTTTATATTTTCGAAGCATTATATTTTAAAAACTAAATTTTATATCTGTATTTATAAATAAGAAATATTTAATTTATATAATTAGGGATGAGACGGAATAAATCGGGACAAGAAAAACAAATACTGTCTTCGCCCCACTTGTTAATAAAGACAAAAAAATATCGGTAAAATTTGGAGTGGGGGCATGTGAGGACTGGGTAGGGCACGGAAAATTGCCCTCCCTATACCCTTTTCGATCCAATACACAGTCCCTCTCCCTCTCCTACTTTCTCGTGTCATTGTCACACCATGGTCACATGTAGCACCACTGTCATTGCCATTGCCGATATCAAGAACATTGTGTGACGAGGTCTTCAACGTAATCAATAGTTCATTGTCTCAATATCATACATTTATTCTTAAAATCCTATAAATTGTTTTTTTTTTAAATATGCTTTAATCATATGAATAACGATGTTTGTTTACCTTTATTTTTACAGGAATTACCTACACAACGAACCTAAAATAATAAAAAATTTCAATCAAATTATAAAATCTAAATTAAAATGTAAAAGGGTCTTACAGTACACCTACTGTGACTTGAGTCACAAAAGGACCCCTTGTTGGACAATTGAATACCAACCAAATGGTAGTGTACAGAAAAGCAGTATAACAAAAACTACAAAAAGACGATAGTAGAAATCTAGAAAAATAGAACTAAACAATATGTGTGTACGGAAAATTGAAAACAATAAATACAGAACAAATGCAGGAAATAAGACGAGAAACAAAATTGTAGCGCAAATAACAAAAATGCGAAACTGAAAATACCAAAAATAAATGAACCTATTATAGAAGTATTGTAGATCGAGACTCGTGTTTAACATGATCTCCTTAAGACAAAACTGCCCTCGCAATGGTGCTTCGAGTTAAACGACGTATGTCTCTTAGGATACAACGATCGGCAATTCTTAGAAGCAGCACATCAATCTAAGAATTCAGCGAACGCAAATTGTGTTTAAAATTCTCTGTCACAGAATGTTAAAAAATGCAGAGACGAAGAAAAAGCAGCAGAAGCATAGAAGGAGGGAAAGATTTTGGATTTGTTAAATCTTCAAACTAGCAGAGAGCCAGCCTTTAAATAGGCTTGGTTGGTGCTTGTTCAGTCTGAACCCAAATAAGCACCAAATCGAATCAGCCTTGCGGTTGGACTACCAAACAGGCACGACCCAAGTTCAAACTCCAACGGTCCGTTTTTATTCCAACTGATAAAAACAGTAATAGAATTTTGAAATAATTTAAATAATTAAAATTTTCAAAACATAAAAATTTAAATAATTTTTCCGCAAAAAGATAAGAGTTGACTCAACCCGTAGCCCATAGCCCACAACCCTCGAACTCGAGCTAGACTAGCCTGGCTCGGCACAACCATCCAGTTGATCGGATGGGCGGCCGACGGCGACGACGCGCATGTGCGCTTATGAGGTTTGGTCGAACCCACCCTTAGGTGGATACTCTCCCTTCCACAAAATTGGGTACAGCTCTCCTAACTAATGTGGGATTGAACAAAGTTACCAACTTTTGTCAACTTCAATGGCATACTTTTAGTGTCAATTTCTCATTCACCCGTTAACGATTTTAAATGCTACAAAATTTATGATTACTCTACTCATAGAGATGAATATATTAAGACTCGGAATCATAAAAAAAGATTAATCATATATAAAATTATTTAGTTTCAATGTTTTAGCCAAAAACCATGTTCAAAACCCACATTTTCTCTAATAATCCCCCACATGAATGGAATTTGATGAAAAAGAAATGCAACTAGATATAGACACTGTAAGACCCTGACCTAGTTTATTTTGAGAATAATTTACGTGTTGACGGAGTTTGAGTTAACCTTTGATCTCGGTATGTTGGGGTTTTGTTTCTTCGAAATAGAACAACATGTGCGTATGAGTTTTACGCTTGTTCGGGTTCGAAAGAAGTTTGTTTGGTAAGTGTTTAGGCTATAAAACCTATTATGTAGAAGAAAACAGTTTGAGAAAATTCCAGTGAGGATTTTAGTCGACTGAAGGGGTGAGTTCAGTTGACTGAGTGGGGTGAGTTCAGTTGACTGAGTGGGGTTTTTGGTGGTTCAGTCGACTGACCAAGAGGGTCCAGTCAACTGGACTTGAGGCGGTGAGATATTTTGATTTTTCAAAAGGTTTTTCAGTCGACTGGAATGGGGTTCCAGTTGATTGACCTGTGTGTTTTGGTGTTTTCTTATAAATATCAAGCCTTGGAGATATTGTGAGATATTTTTGGGATATTTTCATATCAGATTTGGTTTTCTCTCTGCCTCCTCTCTAGATTTTGACGGGCCCACGGCTCGATTTTCAACGATCGGACTGCAGATTCTTGGTGTTGGTGCTGGGGGCTTCGCATATAGTCGGACATAATTTAGTTTCGTCGAGGTTTAATTTTCGAGGCTTCAAGTTTTGACTCACTGAGGTAGGATTCTAGACCCTACTGTTGTATAAGAGTGTTGTATGTAATTATATGTGTTTTCACCGGCTAAAAAATACATTAAATATCATATTTATGTTTAAACCTTGGTTTTTTAGATAAAAAGTATATTTTTCGGTTTTCTTGGCTTATTACATCATATGGTATGTGGTTTTAAGATTTTCAAAGGGTATTCTTGAAAACGGTAAAAAATGGTGATTTTTGATGAAAATCTCAACACTTAGTGTTTTGGAAGTTTAGAGCTCGCCTTTGGGGTTGAGTCTCAAGTTTTGAAACGTTTTATTGAAAATAGAAAAAATATTTTGAAATATTTTATTGATCTCCATGTTGATGGATAGATCTATATATATGTATAATGTATTTTACGAAAATATTTTCGTAGTTGAGCTACAGTATGATTTTTATGAAATGATTCTCTAGATGTGCCGGGAGATGGGTATTTGGCACGAGTTGCCCTTGGTGAAAGTCTGAAAACTTGCGCAGTATAGGTACCTTTGTTATTCTTCGGGGTAGTTCTCGTAAAGAAGGTCGGTTTGGGTGCTCTTTTCACTTGGGTTGTCCCCCGTAAAGTTAACTTTTACGTCGTAGTGCTCCGTATAGAACTTGTCATTACCTAGCAGGCTTGAGTGATGTTGGAACTAGGTAATGGGTAGGAGTCTATAGTTGTTATCTCTGTCCCCTTGTGATAGAGTCGGTACATAGGATTCATTTTACTTTTTTCTCGGCTATGCGTTCCGAGTGAAAAATATCTTTTATCTTTCCTCGATGTGTGATCCGAGTGGAAAAATGACGTTTTGCTTACCGTTTTTCTTCAACTGTAAAATGTGATTTTTGCATTGTTTAAATACTTGGTTGTGAAAGAAAAACTATTTTGGGAGTTTGATGGGAAAACTTAGAATTTTATGATGTAAAACCTTTTGGCTTTGTGGTTGAGTTAGCTCCCACAATGTGATATGCATGGTTTTGAGGACGAAAATGTAGGGTTTTATGAAATAAAATCGTTTTGAGGCTCGTGTTAGCCTGATGGAAAACTGGTGGTTTTCAGGATGAAAAACCTTTTTAGCTCTTGTGGTTGAGCTTGTATGCTTATGATTACATAATCTGCTTTACAGCTTTATAATCTGTTTCTATTGGGCTTTGGCTCACGGTGTGGAATTTTACTGTAAAACCTTTTTCAGGTAAGCGTGGTCCAGTAGGTTAACCTGGTGATGCCCGGAGGAGGCTGATGACAAGATCCTGTTATCTTGTCTTTGTTAGGTAGTTTATACCTTTCTGCATATGTTTCATGTTTTGAGATAACA
>JAUMHN010438072.1:0-33152 GCA_032360265.1 Heliamphora ciliata
GCAGAAGGGCCAGTCTTAGAGTTCAGCGCCCGTCCAGTCTCAGGCGAGAGACCCACCTATCTGTTTTGGGTGTGGTCGGCCCAGGCATATCCACAGACTCTGTCCTAGAGAGGGGAATGTTCAGGATGTGACAGGAGCGTCTGTTCCTTCATCTGTATAGAGGTAACAGGCTCCGCAGCAGCCTAAGACCCCAGACGTCTAGGTTTGCGAAAGGAAGTACTTCTACTCAGTCAGTGAGGCAGCCATCGACTCAGAGTTATGGTGGACAGACCAGACTATCGCAGGCTAGGGCTTATGTTCTTGCTGATCGCAGTGCTTCTAAGGCACTTGTGACGTCTGATGCTACTGTTACACCAGCCATGATCAGAGGTACTCTTCTAGTTTTTAGATCATGGGTCAGTGTTCTCATCGACACTTAAGCATCACACTCATTTATATCATCTACATTTGTATCTGCTTTGGGGTTAGAAATGGACTGGTTGGGTAGTACCATGTCCGTGGAGACCTCAGTTAGTGGGAATGTGACGTTGAGCCTTGTCTGTAGGTCCTGTGTGTTGGAGGTCGCCGGTAGTTGTTTAGAGTTTGATTTTATCATTCTAGACATGACCACATTTGATGTCATCCTAGGGATGGACTGGCCGACTACCTACCATGCCTTTATAGATTACAAGCGACGGATAGTGTCGATCTGTATACCAGAGGGTGACTGCTTTTACTTTGTGCGTGATTGGGATGAGGGCCTGATGCCTATGCCAGGTGTCACTCGGGTTCGAGAAGATCTGGGTTTTCTCTTTTCTACGCTCAGGTTGGATGAGCCGATTGGGGTTCGGGGAGTGTTACCTCCTGTAGTGTGCGACTACCCTGATGTCTTTCCTGACGATTTGTTTGAGTTGCCACCGAACCAAGATGTGGAGATCTCTATTGATCTTGTTCCGGGAGCTGCTCCTATCTCTATGCCATCGTACCATTTTGCACCGGCTGAGTTGCAAGAACTCAAAGTGCAGCTTCAGGAGTTGCTTGATAAGGGGTTTGTGCGGCCTAGTACATCGCCGTGGGGAGCTCCAGCTCTCTTTGCAAAGAAGAAGGAGGGCTCATTGCGATTTTGTATAGATTACAGGAAGTTGAACCAGGTGGCGGTGAAGAACAAGTATCCGATGCCGAGGATTGATGACTTGTTTGATCAGTTGAGGGGGTCGCGCTGCTTTTCAAAGATAGACTTGAGGTCAGAGTATCACCAGCTGAGGATCAGGGACGAGGACATAGCGAAGACCGCCTTTCAGACTCGCAATGGTCACTACGAGTTTCTTGTTATGCCGTTCGGTTTGACGAACGCTCCAGCTACATTTATGGGTCTGATGAATCGTATCTTCCACCTTACCTAGGCAATTTTGTAGTTGTGTTCGTGGATGACATTCTAGTTTATTCATCCACGAGGGAAATGCATGAGGAGCATCTACATGTTGTCCTACAGCTTCTGAGGGAACATCGCTTGTAAGCGAAGTTCGAGAAGTGCGAGTTTTAGATGACAGAGGTGAGATTCCTTGGACACGTGGTGTCAAAGGATGGGGTATTGGTGGACTAGTCAAAGACTAATGCAGTGATGGATTGGCAGTGATGGATTGGCAGCGACGGAAGAATGTTTTTGAGATACGTAATTTTCTCGGCCTGGCAGGTTATTATCGACGATTTGTGAAGGATTTCTCTAGGCTTGCAGCACGGATGATGCGCTTGACACGAAAGGGAGTCATGTTTGTATGGAGTGAGTCTTGTGAGTCAGCTTTCCAGGAGCTGAAGAAGAGATTGATCAGTGCACCCGTGTTGATTATTCCTAAGCGGGGTTTGGGTTACACAGTGTACTGCGACGCTTCACATAAGGGTTTGGGTTGCGTGCTGATGCAGGAGGGCAAGGTTATAGCTTATAGATCCCGACAGTTAAAGACACATGAGAGGAACTAACCGACACACAATTTGGAGTTGGCAACCGTGGTCTTTGCATTGAAGACATGGCATCACTATCTCTGTGGAGAGCGTTTCGAGGTCTTCTCTGATCACAAGAGCCTAAAGTACTTGTTTTCACAGAAGGACTTGAATCTTCGCTAGCGAAGACGGATGGAGTTGTTGGAGGACTACGACTTCGATTTGCAGTACCATCCGAGTAAGGCAAATGTCGTAGCTGATGCACTCAGTAGGAGGTCTTATGGCTTGTTAGCTTCTGTGGCTATACGAGAATGGGTTATGCTTGCAGATGTTGGGGAGTTTGACCTATGTCTCGGGGAGACAGCGGGAGATGCGACCTTATATGCTGTTGCTTCACAGCCCACATTGGTTGCACGCGTGTTAGAGGCCTAGAGGACCGATTAAGAGGCTCAGATGATACGGGACCGCATTGCTAGTGGGACAGATACAACGGGATAGGTGATGAGTTCAGATCAGAGTCTGAGGTTGTTAGGGCGATTGTTTGTACCGGAGTCGTGCCGTGCTGAGGTGCTACATGAGTTTCATCACTCACGTCTTGCAGTGCATCCAGGAGGCACGAAGATGTGCCATGACCTACGCCGACAGTTCTGGTGGACAGAAATGAAGAGGGATGTGATCCGATTCATTTCTCGTTGCTTTACTTGTCAGCAAGTGAAGGTGGAACACTAGAGGCCTGTAGGATTGTTGCAGCTATTGCTTGTGTCTAAGTGAAAGTGGGAGAATGTCAGTATGGATTTTGTATCAGGATTTCCACGCTCGGTGAGGGGACATGATGCTGTTTGGGTTGTAGTGGATAGGCTGTCGAAGTCAGCACGTTTTCTCCCCATTCGAGTGAGAGACTCAGTGGACAGATTGAGAAGATTTTACATTCAGGAGATAGTCCAACTACACGGAGTACCAGTGACTATTGTTTCTGATTGAGATCCGTGCTTTACATCGCTCTTTTGGCAGAGTCTTCAGGTGGCTTTAAGGACGAGCTTGACTTTTAGTATAGCTTTTTATCCTCAGACCGACGGTCAATCTGAGAGGACCATTCAGATTTTGGAGGACATGCTAAGAGCTAGTGTACTTGATTTTTGGGGTTCTTGGGCAGATCATCTATCATTGGCAGAGTTTGCATACAATAACAGCTATCAGTACAGTATTAGGATGGCACCGTATGAGACTCTGTATGGTAGGCCGTGTAGATCGCCTGTTTGTTGGACAGAGGTGGGAGAGACCGTTGTTTTGGGACCGGACTTGGTACGGGAAATGACGGAGGTGATTACAATGATTCATCAGCGTCTGGTGATAGCACAGAGCCGCCTGAAGAGTTATGTTGATCGGAGGAGGAGACCATTAGAGTTTGCCGTGGGAAACCATGTGTTTCTGAAGGTCTCGCCACGCAGGGGGTTGATGAGATTTGGTCGTAGCAGAAAGCTATCACCACGTTTTATCAGACCGTTTGAGATCCTGGAAAGGGTTGGGGTGGTAGCATATCGTCAGGCTTTGCCGCCCCACTTAGCATCTGTGCATAACGTCTTTCACGTCTCTATGCTTCAAAGGTATGAATTGGATCCGTCTCATGTGTTAGATTGGACTGAGTTGCGAGTTGATGAGGATGTGACGTATGAGGAGTGTCCCGTGAAGATTTTGGATACAAAGGAACAGGTGTTGCGAGGGAGAACGGTTGCCTATGTCAAAGTTCAATTGCTTCACCATGGAGTCGAGGAAGCAACTTGGGAGCTTGAGTCTGGGGTTCGTGAGAGATACCCGGAGTTGTTCACCTCATGACCTGGTAGCAAATTTCGGGGGTAAAATTCGTTAAGGGGGGGTGAATTGTGAGACCCTATACCGTTCTTTTTTGATTTATACGCATATTATGTGTTTTTGGTCACGTTTTAGCTTTTTTTCTTTAAGATGCATATGTGTGTTTCGATGCCGATTTTGGTTAATCGGAGTATACGGGGTTGGTCCCGGGGGTTGCGGGGAGTTACGGTGCGAATTTCAAAAATTCAAAAAAAAAAATATTTTGGACGCCAATAAATATCTAGAGTTAGATATTTTCAAAAGATATTTTGAAAACATAAATCCTAAGTTTCCTCCAAACTCTCTCTGCCTTCTCTCTAACTTCTCGGGGGCCCGGGGCTTAGTTTTTGATAAACCAACTGCTAATCCTTAGTATCGGTAACGTGGTCTACGCATCCATCCGGACGGAATTCAATTTCGACGAAGCTCGAATTTGCACGTGGATTGAGGTATCGGGTTTTTGACCCAACGAGGTAGGATCCCAGATTCTACTGCTGTATAAGGGTACTATATGTAATCTTATGTTGTTTCACCGTCTTAAAACGCATGAAACGTGGTTTTATGTTTTAGATCTGGTTTTTGATTTAAAACTGTTCTTCGACATTTTTGGTGGATGGAAGTGTGTTTTGAGGGTTTCTCTTCGAGATGTTGGCGTGAGGCTTGGGTGTGTTGATGATGGAGAGTGTTGGATGAGTGTTTAATGGGTGTTTGGAGGTTCGATGTGGGTTTTGGAGGCAAAAACCAGGGAACCCGTAGCCAAAAAAACAAAATCTGGAGAAGTTCAGTCGAAGAACCTTGGAGGTCAGTCGACTGAATCTTGCTTTGGGGAGTTCAGTCGACTAGACCAGGAGGGCCAGTCGACTGAAATTGCTTCTGTTGGGTTTCTCCTTTTCCAGTGAGATTTTCAGTCGACTGGGGGCTTAGGTTAGTCGACTAGGGTCCTGTGTGGGCTGTTGGTGTTGGTTTTGATAGTGTCGGTGGTTTGTTTGGGCAAAGGATGGTTTGTAAAAGGAGTTTTTACGAAAACCTTTGGGAGAAACGTGTTTATTGGAGGTTTGGAGCTAACCCTAGGGGTTGACGCTCGCTTTCTAAAATGTTTACACGAAAATATCTTTTTACATCCTTTGGTTTGATCTCCATGGCTTCATGGATTAGATCTCATGCTTATACATGCATTGTATAAATTCTTCTGGGGAAAACATTTTGGAAATGTTTTGTTTTGATCTCCTGGTGAGGGATGGATCTATGTACATGTATAATGTACCGAGTAGAAAAATGTTTTAAGAAGACTATCTAGATGTACCGGGATGACGTGTACGTGGCACGAGTTGCCCTCAGTGTAAGTCCAGAAACGTGCGCAGAGTAGGTACTCAGGTCCTTCAGGGTAGTTCCCATAAACTGAGGCAGATGGGTGCTCAGCTCCCTCGGGGTCGTAACCCGTAAATTGAGTGGTACGTTCATGGTGCTCCGTATAGAACCTGTGCGTATCTAGACGATCCCACAATATCTGGGGTTTAGATATTGGACATGAGTCTATAGTTGTGACCTCTGTCCCCTGGTGATAGAGTCGGTACATTGGATCATACTCTTCTTTGCCGCGACGGTATATTCCGCGAGGGAACAACGTTTTTGATTACTATTTTTTCTTAACTGTGGTTGGTTATTTGCAATAGTTGCATCACATGGTTTTAAGGATGAAAACAGGGTTTTATGTTAATAAAACCATTTTGGGAGACTCATGTGGTCTGATGGGAAAACTTGAGGGTTTTAGATGGAAAACCTATTTTGGTTTTGTGGTTGAGTTCGCTCCCACCATATGATTGCATATTCCTGCTTTACAGCTTATTATCTGTTTTCTATTGGGCTTCGGCTCACGGGTGGGAATTTTTTGTAAAATTATTTTCAGGTGATGATGTGGATGAGGAGTAGCTTGGTGGTGCCCGCGGTGGCAGAAGACTTTTATAGTTTTTCTTTCTTTTTGGTATGCTTGTTCCTGAAGGCAAGTTTTGTACGCTATAAGGCGATATATTGTACGCATGTTGAACTGTATGTCTTTTATTTATGAGAGATACACTCCGTTGGATATTCCATTGGTTTCAACAGGCGGATTTCAATGTATGAAAACCTATATTTTCATATAAAACTGGTGTTTGGTGGATTTTCACATGACCCCAGGTTTTGGGGCATGACACATCCTCTTCTATTCAGCAATCAGTAGTACCACCAGCAAGTCAGCAAGGCTAATTGACACGTGGACGCTCATATGCCCTAATACCTAGTGTTGGGACTTCAGGAAGTTCAATAGCTTTAGCTGATCAATGTGATCCATCTGTTGTGCGAGGTATCTTTCTTATTTTTCACTCTTGGGCAAGTGTCCTAATAGACACGGGATCTTCTCATTTTTTCATTGCTTCGTCTTTTGCTTCAACCTTGGTGTTAGGGAATGAGCCTTTAGATAGCTAACTATTGAGACACCGATTGGTGATAAGTCAGTTCTGAGTCTAGTGTGTATGTCATGTGTTATAAAGATTATGGATTACCGCTTTGACGTTAATCTTGTTGTGGTAGACAAGATGGGGTTCTATAGAGAATAGTCCGTTTTAAGTACCGTGAATTGTTCGATTCCTTAGGTGATTGATTCGATTGATGCATATATTATTTAACTGTTATTATTCTTAATACGATGTGGTGAATTTCGAGGACGAAATTTCTTTAAAGATGGTAGATTGTAACGATTGTAATTTTTTTATTCGCTCACTTTTAAATTAGGGTAGTTTTATATTTTTAGATGTCTTGGGACATCATAGGAGAATCGGACGGTAAATGAAGCTCGTTGTCTGCGAAATTTTAGCTGTGTTTTCTAAGCACGTAATTCTATGTATTCAATTTTAAGTTTATTTTAATTAAATAATAATCCTAAAATATTGATATGGAATGAGTGTTGAGTGTTAAAAAATAAATAAATAAATAAATAAGTTTAAGTAATTTTGTTCTCTTATGATAAAAAAAATAAAAAAATAAGAGAACCAGGGCAGCGCCCTAACCCCTCATTAATTTTCCCCCTTTCTTTTTTTATCTTAGCCGCCTCCCCCCCAATTCCAAAATAACCAATCTTCTTTCCCGTGTGTTCGGCCCCCCTGCCCCTGCTTCTTTCACTTTTTATTCTTTCTCTCGGTACTCTTCTTCTCTACACTTTTTTCATGAAAGTTTATAGAAATAATTATTTACTTATTTATCTATTTTGCCAAAAATTATTACATGGAGTCTTAGATTTTTATGGTTAAATCTGGTGTATAGGTGTTTGAAATCTACCATTGTTGAACCGTAAAGTATATTTTTAGGGTTTTCTATTTACTCGTCTACAAGCTATCAAAAGTAGGGGTTTTTGTTTATTTTTGGTTTACACATGAAATGTGTGATTGTGGTTAATATTTGCATTATTATTGAATTGGTGTTTTTACACGAAATTGAATTACTTAGACATTAATTATTATTATTTTTTGCTATAATTACTTAAAATACCTTTAAATGTGTGAAATTCTATATATGCCATTTTTATGAAAATATATAATTGAACGCAAAATGTTTGGGTTAAATATATTTGTATGCTCGGTACGAATCTCATGAACTGGTGGAAGAGTTAAAGTTAATTTTTTTTGAAAAAATAAAATAAAACACTTAATGAAAAGTGAAAGAGTTTTCAGAATGGTCTTGAGGAATTGTGGTTGACACCTAAGATAGTGAGTTAGATGATTTGATTTACGAGTTCTAAGCTCGCTGTGCAGGTGGGTTTCTATACCCGGGAGGTTAGTGCCTCGAAGTAGGCCGTCACAACTCACTAGTGCAATGGAGTACCTAGGTGGGTTGGGTGACGGTGCGCTGCCACTAGGACACATAGGCTTAGTGGTAAGGGATGGTTGTCTACTCTCTTAGGCGTGTCATACTCCTCATGGGCGGTTAATTATGGATTAATTAAAAGTTTAATGGAATAAATCTCTAATTTGTTAAAGGTTTATGGATCAAACGAAATGAGATGTTACATACTTTTATTTTATTTTTGTTTCAGTTGACATATATTTTATCTAACTCTTTCATACTTACATTTGTTGGTTATTGATAAACTCTGACCCCTCTGGTTTGTTCATGTATTCGGACATTTCAGGTTCTGCTGTACCTCATGAGTAGTTGTACTTCTGGAGTCTCTGTCGAGAACTATTTGAATTCTGTTGAGTATTATTTGAATATTACTAATGTAGTCACATTAGTGTTTTGATGACTTTTGTTTAATTTTCTTTAGCATAAACTATAATTTTATTTTTTTTATTGTTTCATAGTGGTAGTTTACATTAAAGTATTTGAATATTTTATTTTGGAAATTATGTGTGCATGAAAAGTTATTATGGATAGACTATAATTTACTTTCAGTTGTGATTTTGTTATTTATATACTATGATTGCATTTATTACAGGTTATTTTTTTTATATAAATAATTAAAATTGTTGGATTATCCGAAAAATAGGATGTTTTTGCCATTTTTTTTTAGTTTAACAATTAGAAGTTATATTTTTAAAAAAAAGTTTGGTGCGTGACAAGACATAACTTAGATTATCACTTTTAACTTCAATCAATTAATTCTTTAAATTGACCTCATTTTATGGTTCCCCATCACAAGTGAACTATATTGTATTTATATACATTCCAAACCACCATTTGAAACTCAATTTTCGTAAATCTCATGTTCTAATCATATGACTTAAGAGTTTATCACACCATTTTCCCAAAATCTCATATGTTAGCCAAACATTAATCTTTAGATTACTATTTAACAAATTATATGGTTCAAAGTCCCCTTAGCTTCTCCATAATTCAACCCTTTCTGTATAAGTTTCTTAAATCAATTCATCCTATCACAATTCTTCAAATCCAAAATCATAATTTAATTTCTCTCAAGATTAGAATTTTCTTGTTGGCTCACCCACCCAACGCTATGCCATACACTATATCTACAATTCTCATGTGCGAATCCCAATTTTACCGTAGGGTTCAACTTTCAGGAGTAAACTAATAAAATTTTAGAATGTTAGATAAACATCCATTTACTGATCTAAATAGGTTAGAATTTCATGAAAATATAAAATTTTCAACACAAACCACAACAATTCACCGAATTTAGTCTAAATCCTACCTGGTGGTGTCGCAACACCTCGGATTTTGCCAACGTCTCCAAGCCCTAGGGTTTAATTTTTGCTTCTTGGGGGTTCAGATTTGATTCTCTTAATCAATAGCTCTTGATTCTCTCCTTTCAACCTCCAATTTGGTATTTGAGGTGATCAAATGCGCTTGAGAAGCTTGGCTCCAAGCTTGAGCTCCACAACTATGGCGGAAAAGCAGAGAGGGAAAAATAAAATGAGGAAGACAACGCCGGCGATGGTGGCTGGTGCTGGCTAGGGTGAGCTCGCCAGCGGTGATGGGTGGCGGAGGCGACGCCGTGGCCGGGGATGGGTGGTGGGGGTCTTGATGATGGTGACTTGGTGTTGGTGCAACGGAGGGGAAAGAGGCCGACGGGGGTGAAGGTGTTCGGGTCTCTCCTCTCTTATATGTTGCTCTCTCTCTCCCTCCCGTTATTTCTATTTCCTCTCTTGAAGTTTCTCCCCTCATGTCTCAGCTTCGGTTGAGATGAAAAACTTTTTCTTTTATGTTTTTTTTTTGTTGAGAATCCCTCTTTCCTTCTCTAGCTTATGAATTTTCCCGAATTATTTTCACTATCACCCAACCACAAATTTAATTCTTACATAGAACATCTTTAAAATCACATTACTTTAAACTCTCCTATATAATTGAGTTTAAATCACATTAAAAAAGATTTAACTTTACTGAACTAGTCATGTTTTAATATCCCGGGTATCCCGATATACCAACCCCAAACAATAAGGAAATATCTACCTTAAAAATTTATTCTCTACGATTTTAATTTCATTGAATTAATTAATTAAAGCTGTACTAGGTCGCTACAACCTTTCCCCCCTGGGAAATTTCGTCCCCGAAATTCAATACTAGATCGTGGACTAACAACCTTTTTCATAATTACCCAAGTCTAACCCACATCACCGAATCACCAAGGTAGAAAGACCCTAAAGCGCTTTGTGTATACTATTATTTTTCCCTTCCCATATTCACATTCAAATATCTCATACACTTTCTTTTAGCTCTTATCATACAAATCACAACCAACGAACATCACATCAACTGGTTCACCTGCAGTAAAGAAGCTCCTAGTTTCTAACCTAATCCCATGCTCAAATTGAATAATTGAATTATTACATACATTACTGACAGTGCCATCATAACAGATAATAATATCCCAAAACGTGTCCATTAGATAAAGGTCTAGGTTTTGCCAACCCTCTAGATGAACGAACAATTACTTCTCCGATAAAAATAGGATAAGTCGTCCCTTGATAAGAGTTCAATCCGTAAAAACATCTTGTCACTAATCCAAATTCCTCAGTCTTATAGAAATTACAAAGGACTACTTATTCTTAGAAAGAAAGACCATGCCCCCAACTTTCGTGTTAATCCATTAAATACTCCCCTAGCTTTCATAGATTAATTTGCCTAAAAATTTAAAATACTCAAAAGTCATAATTACTACAATCCCAACCCAAATTTTATATGAGACCCTGACCCGTCTCTTTTTGAGACTTATATGTATATGAGGTATTTTGCATATATATTTGTTCGGTGTATGATTTAATCGTTTTGATGCATGTTTATGTTTATCTGAGCATACGGGGTTGGTTCCCGGGGTTATTGGGCTTACCGTGTGAATTTCAAAAATTCAAAAAAAAAGATATTTTTGAGATATTTTGCGTATAAATATCTTCTCTTAGATATTTTGTTCAAAATATCTCCTCCTTCTCTCTCTCTAGTTTTAAAACTCACAAAACGCTCTGCCTTCTTTCTAACTTCACGGGGGCCCGGGGCTTAGTTTTTTATAAACCAACTGCTGATCTGTAGTATCGGCATCGTGGTCTACACATCCATCCAGCCAGAATTTAATTCTGGTGAAGCTCAGTTTTGCACGTGGATCGAGACATCGAGTTTTGAACTCACCGAGGTAGGATCCTAGACTGTATAACTGTTAGAGGGTACTACGTGTAATCCTACGTGTTTCCACCGTTTAAAAACGCATGAAAAAGGTGTTTATGTTTTAGATCCAATTTTGGATTAAAACTATTTTTCGGCGTTTCGGGTGGATGAAATCAGGCTCTGAGGGTTTCTTTGTGGCCTTATGGTAAGCTTGGGTTTGCATATCCTTGTGGATATCAAAAACAGGAGTTTAGAGGTTTGATTTGAGATTTGGAACAAAAAATAAGCAAAAATCGTAGCATAAATGTCACGCCCCAAACTCCGGACCACGTGAAACACCCATAAACAACCGAACATGATACCCAACCGAGAATACCCTCTCAAATATAAACCATACATGCATTGTATATAAACACCCAACGGCATATATTGCATGGCTGCAACGCAAGAAAACAACATGTTACAACATACATGTAACAAAAGACAAAAAAGAAGACTACAGATCTTCTGCCTCCTCAGCAACCTCCAGATCACTCTACGCGATCGGTACCTAAAAACATTTTATCCCACACCGTGAACTAAGGCTTAGCAGAAACTAGACAAACATGCAATATAAACAAAACATGCTAGAAAACCGAAATGCAGGTTTAGACTCTCTTTCAAACCTTGAAAACAATTTTCACATGCAAACGGGAAAGCGAGGATACAACTATGTTTGACTCACTCACAGGAGCCTAAAAATAGTTAGAAAATAGTTTTTAGTTCGCGATTCACGCGATTCTTAAAAATAATTTGAAAACTGGTCTATCAGTCCCATGATACAATACATGCAACCCATGATACACAAAATCGGCCCTCACACACCGCAACCATAGTCCTAACACTAATATAGAGATCCTTACATAAATATGCATTCCTGGGATAAAACCGTATACTATGGGATAAAATCATAGACCAACCACGGGGTAAAACTGCAAACCTAACCACGGGATAAAATCGCAAACCTTACCGTAACCCACGGGATAAGACCGCCGACCACGGATTAAACCACGGGATAAGACCGCATACCACAGGATAAAACTGCATGCCATAGGATAAGACCGCATACCACAGGATAATACTGTATATTATGGGATAACACCGAGCATTCCTATCCATAACCTAATCAGGATTTAAATGCATATAACATACCACATACACCACATGCTTGTACCCTACAGATCCATCACATCCATGCCTAATAAAACTCTGAGTTCAACAGCAGGCAACAACGATACACATAAGATATCATGCTATATAATCCACTTACATAAGTAAATAGTTATAAATGCACATAACCATATAACCCGATAAAACCTTACAGGCCACATACGCGTCATTCGATACATGAACTACCCGTCCACAAACCAGGACCTGTCCACACACAGGGACAGCCAACACCTAATCTGGAGGTCAACACCTGAAACCTTCCACATGCAGATTCTCACTAGAACCCCACCTTAAACCAAACCACGAACCCACACGTCGCGCACATAACCAGCACTCACACCACCATGCCACAAATCCTAAACCAACCATGCACGTCACACCCGAGGACGACATCACAAAAACACCCGGGCCACTACACGACCTCCGAAGCCACCACACAACCAACCAAAACGAGGAACAACTAACTCCCCTCTCTATGATTTCAATCAACAAAACCCCATAATTCCATTGACTAAGAACCACTAGAGGAAGGCTAAACACCAACACGACACCCAAAAGAATCCACAGGTATTTGAATTGACCAATTCCCATAAATCGATCAATTGAATATAGTAGGACGCCAATCGAAAACCAAAACCCAAGCAAAACCATCAAAACGAGGCTACCCAGGTTCAGTCGATCGAACCTAAGCCCCTAGTCGACCGAACACCCTACGGGAAACCACCAAAACAAGTCACACACGATTCAGTCGACTAAACCCATAGGTTCGGTCGACCGAACCCCAAAACCAGACTTCAGTCGATCGAACCCCATGGTTCAGTCGACCAAACCTCGACGAAAAATGATTTCGAGCTACGGGTTCAACCCTTCAGGACTCGAATTGACACTTTCGAACACCGATTTAACAACCGTGAACACTCTCACATCTAGGCCTAACACCGTGACCTCAAAAGAAACTCCCGACACCCGATTCCATCCACCGAAATCTACAAAAACCTAATTTTTAACCCAAAAACCCAACTTTAGAGAAAACTAGATCTACAACGATCCGATCGGTAAAAAGACACCCGATTTTTCATAGCACCCTTATAACACATATAGGACTAGAATCCTACCTCGATGAGTTCAAAACTCGATGCCTCGAACCCCATGCAAAATCGAGCCTCGCCGGAATCAAAATCTGACCGGATGGTTGCATAGCCCACGATGCCAAAAGTAAGGATCCGCTGTTGGATCGCTGAAAATAGAGCCCCGGGCACCCGAGAACTTAAAGAGAAGGCAGAGAGAAAACGAGAACTTAGGAGTTAAGTTTTGAAAAATATCTTTTGAAAATATCTAACTCTAGATATTTATAGGCCGTCAAAATATCTTTTTTTAAAATTTTTCGAGAATCAGGCCACAACAGCTCACTGCCCAGGGAACCTACCCCACATGCATATCTAAGCCCGATCATGCATCAAAAGTAAGAAAAATATGCTCAAACGAAAACACGTAAAGCGCGTCCGAAAACGCTAAAAATAAAACGGGTCAAGGTCTCACAACTCTACCCCCCTTAAAGGAATTTCGTCCCCGAAATTCAACATAAGGTCAAAGAACAAACTGTCGATCGAAACCGACACAGGCACACGAGATGGTCAGCCAAACCATTCCTAAGATATAGTCAAACAAGGTCAGGCGTTTTAGAAAATGGACAACTATCTCAAAGACTCGGGATCTATAGCACTCCCAATCTCACAACCTCACCAACCACTGCCTCAACATAGCACACCATTCACGGGATCCATAACCAACCCCAAACAGATACGATGAAGAATCTGATCCAGAACCTACAGACTCAGAAAGTATCTCTGCTCGCTGAAGGCATATCAGCATCCTCCGGCATGATCGGTGCCCTAGATGAATTACGATCTGCAAGAGAATACACTTGAGGCAATCCCACTCTGTCCTGTCCGCCATAACTCGGTGCTGTCGGCTGCCGCACCTACTGAACTGATGTATCCTCACCTACCATCCGGGAAGTCTGTACTGCGGACGGCTGCTACTAACCCTGCGCATACGAACCAACTGGCGTACCAGCCATGCTCAGCGCATCCTTCCTCTGGGGACAAGTCCTACGGATGTGTCCAGTCTGGCCACATCTGTATCAAATGGGCAACTCCATCCCCTACGACTGATCCTGTATGGAACCCTGAGACTACCTCAACTGTGGGTCCCGAGGCTGCCTCGACTACGATCAATCTGGTACACGATGCCTCGGCTATCCGCATTGGAAACATCTGACCCCTCTCTGCTCTGGCCTCCCTGATGAAGCCACTGATGGTGATGGTGCAGAGAACTGCTGTGATCCAGATGGATGAAAACTGGGACCAGAAGACCTCTGCCTCTTGCTGGAACGCCCAGTTGTATGTGCCTCTACTCCACCCTACGGTATCCTAGCCTCCCTAGAAGCTCGGATCTCAATCATGGTGTTCTCTACCCTCGCTGCTGCCTCCACCAGCTCCGTGAACACGCGAATCCCCATCGCTACCACACACTCTCTGATCGCCGGTCTCAGACCCCGCTTAAACCTCATAGAACGCAGCTCGTCTGTGCTCACCAACTCAAGTGCAAACCGAGACAAGCACGTGAACCTAGACTCATGCTGCATGACATCCATAACCCCTGGGTAAGAGTGTAGAACTCCTCCCTATACAGATCTCTTCTCGAAGCTGGGAAGTATTTCTCTAGAAATACTCCCGTAAAGGCTGCCCAAGTAACTCCTGCAATAGTCCTGGAATATTTCCACCAAGTGTGAGTAGCACCCCTCAACTAAAAGGTGGCAAAAGAAACCCGCAACTCATCCTCCATAATTTGCAGTGTGTCAAGGATCCGCGTCGTCAGCTCCAACCACTCCGTCGCCACAATCGGATCAGGATCTCCGGCAAAGGTAGGCGGATCCATGTGCCTAAACTCCCGCATCGCCATGGTAGCCCTCGCCTCAAGCACCCTCTCCCTAACCGCCTCACCTCTTGAGGTCTCAACCAGCTGGACGATGGAACCCACCAGCGCACGCAACAACTCTACCATGTCATCAGGTCCTTGGAGAGCATTAGCATCCCCAGCATCAGGAATAGGAATATCCCCTTGGCCTAGCACAGCCACGGCCACGACCACGGCCTCGCCCTCTCCTTGAAGACATCGCGTCTATATGAAAGAAAACAACATATAAGATACAGCACATAGCATGAACATAAACGCTTAATCACATAAGCATGCTAACACATAGCCACATAGGTTCATGCTAGATAACCACACATACCGAGGAGAATCAACAAGAATGACATGTCCATCTGGACAACTTACTCAGATTCCCCGATAGAAATCACGTCAGCTAAACGCGTTTCTAACTTGGCTCCCAAGTTTGTTAACCCAAACGCACAAAGGCAAGACTATCACCCCTGAAATTCAACCCCCAAGCTCACATATACACGTCGTTCACATATAACACGCATGCTATCACGTTCATGTTATCAAAACATCTAAACACATGCAACCAAGCACACGCAATCAACCTCACACGGGATACACCCTCTTCCCACAGCTCATAGGTATTCGAACTCAGAGCTCAGATACCAATTTGTCACGCCCCAAACTCCGGACCACGTGAAACACCCATAAATAACTGAACATGATACCCAACTGAGAATACCCTCTCAAATATAAACCATACATGCATTATATATAAACGCCCAACGGCATATATTACACGGCTCCAACGCCAGAAAACATGTTACAAGATACATGTAACAAAAGACAAAAAGGAAGACTACAGATCTTTCGCCTCCTCAGCAACCTCCAGATCACCCTACGCGATCGGTACCTAAAAACATTTTATCCCACACCGTGAGCCAAGGCTCAGCAGAAACTAGACAAGTGTGCAGTAAAAACAAAACATGCTAGGAAATCGAAATGCAGGTTTAGACTCTCTTTCAAGCCTTGAAAATAATTATCACATGCAAACGGGAAAGCAAGGATACAATCATGTTTGACTCACTCACAAGAGCCTGAAAACAGTTGGAAAATAGTTTTTAGATTGCGATTCACACGATTCTTAAAATTAATTTGAAAGCTGATCTATCCGTCCCATGATACAATACAAACAATCCATGATACATACAACTGGCCCTCACACGCCGCAACCATAGTCCTAACACTGATATAGAGATCCTTACATAAATATGCATTCCCGAGATAAAACCGTATACTACGGGATAAAACCATAGACCAACCACGGGGTAAAATCGCAAACCTAACCATGGGATAAAACCGTGAACCTTACCGTGAGCCACGGGATAGGACCGCCGACCACGGATTAAACCACGGGATAAAACCGCATACCACGGGATAAAATCGCATGCCACGGGATAAGACCGCATACCACAGGATAATACTGTATATTATGGGATAACACCGAACATTTCAATGCATAACCTAATCAGGATTTAAATGCATATAACATACCACATACACCACATGCATGTACCCTATAGATCCATCACATCCATGCCTAATAAAACTCTGAGTTCTATAGCATGCAACCACGATACACATAAGATATCATGCCATGTAATCCACTTACACAAGTAAATAGTTATAAATGCACATAACCATATAACCCGATAAGACCTCACAAGCCACATACCCGTCATTCGATACACGAACTACCCGTCCACAAACTGGGACCCGTCCACACACGGGGACAACCAACACCTAATTCGGAGGTCAACACCTGAAACCTCCCATAGACCGATCTCACCACAACCCCACCATAAACCAAACCACGAACCCACACGTCGCGCACATAACCAGCACGCACACCATCGTGCCACAAACCCTAAACCAACCATGCACGTCACACCCGAGGACGGCATCACAAAAACACCCGGGCCACTACACGACCTCCGAAGCCACCACACAACCAACCAAAATGAGGAACAACTAACTCCCCTCTCCATGATTTCAATCAACAGAACCCCATAATTCCATTGACTAAGAACCACTAGAGGAAGGCCAATCACCAACACGACACCTAAAAGAATCCACAGGTATTTGAATTGACCAATTCCCATAAATTCATCAATTGAATACCGTAGGACACCAATCGAAAACCAAAACCCAAGCAAAACCATCAAAACAAGGCTACCCAGGTTCAGTCGACCGAACCTATGCCCCCAGTTGACCGAACACCCTACTGGAAACCACCAAAACGCGTCACACACGGTTCAGTTGACTGAACCCAAAGGTTCGGTCGACCGAACCCCATGGTTCAATCGATCGAACCTCAGCGAAAAATGATTCCAAGCTACGGGTTCGACCCTCTAAGCCTCGAATCAACACTTCCAAACACCGATTTAACAACCGTGGACACTCTCACATCTAAGCCTAACACCAAGACCTCAAAAGAAACTCTCGACCCCCGATTCCATCCACCAAAATCGACAAAAACCCAGTTTTTAACCCAAAAATCTAACTTTACAAAAAACCAGATCTACAACGATCCGACCAGTAAAAAGACACCCGATTACCCATAGCACCCTTATAACACATATAGGTCTAGAATCCTACCTCGGTGAGTTCAAAACTCGACGCCTCGAACCCCATGCAAAATCGAGCCTTGCCAGAATCAAAATCTGACCGGATGGTTGCGTAGCCCACGATGCCAAAAGCAAGGATCCAATCTTGTGAATTGTTAAGAAAAGTGCTCAAGGCCTTACCACCCATTTGAGAAGCTAAGGCGACGGCCATTTCGGAAGCTAAAGATCTAAGAGTTATGACGTTGGATGAACTCATCGGATCCCTCTTGACGTATGAACTCAAGATCAACGATAGAGTCAACGAGCAAAACAAAGCGAAGAAATCTATTGCTCTAAAAGTACCAAAAGAAAGTTCCAGTGAAGAAGAAAAAGAAGAGCTTGATGATGACGATATGGCTTTCATCACTAGAAGACTCGGAAAGTTCTTCAAAAGAGATAAAAGATTTGCAAGAAAATTTAGTAACAGAATATTTGATAAAGGTGATTCAAGCAAGAGAGACTACAAGAAAGAACCCATCACTTGCTACAATTGCGAGAAAACAGGACACATCAAGCCGGAGTGTCCTCTTCTCAAAAAGGATCCAAAGAAGAAAAAGAGGGCCATGAAAGCTATAACTTGGGATGACATGGATTCAAACAAGTCAAGCGAAAGTTCTAGCAATGAGGAAGTTGTAAATTTTTGCTTGATGGCTAGTATGGATGAGGAGGTAAATTCTCACCCCAATTCAAACTTACTATATTCTAGCTCTTGTAATGAATCTAGTACTTATGAGTCCATGCCATCTTATGAAGAACTTAAAAATGAATTATATAACTTGCATAAAAAATTCTTGAAATTAGGAAAGAAAACTTAGAAACTCATTAAGGAAATTGAAAATCAATCCATAGTTTTGAACGATCTAAAGGACTCCTTTTCAAATAATCAAAAAGAACATGATTTGCAAGTTGAAACGTTAGAAAGAGAAAAACTTATTTATAAAGTTAAATTTGACAAAGGTACAAAAATTTTCGAAAATGAGATTTCTCAATTAGAAAAGAAAATGAATTGTTAATAAAAGAACTAAAGACGTTAAAAGGAAAGGATCTTGAAAATGATATCTCATGTGATTTGAGGAAGAAAGTAGATGACTGCTCCAAAATTATTTACAAATTTACAGATGGAAAGAAAAACTTTGAAAGACTTTTAGGAGCTCAAAGAATGTCGTTAAATAAAGAAGGCATTGGTTATAATGGAGAAACAAGCTACAAGAAAACATTGAAAATCTCTTTCGTAAAAAAATCAAAAGATTTTCAAGCCTCATATTCAAGAAACTTTTATGAACACACAATTTGTTTCCTATGTAAGAAAAAGGGACATTAAATTTGATTGTCCAATGAAAAGAAAGAATGGTATCACAAAATTAGTGTGAAAAATTAAAGACACTAATCATAAATGACCCAAAAAGATTTGGGTACCAAAAAAAATCACCTAATTTGTTTTGTAGGTATGCTTGAAGTCCACCGCATCTAAAGAAAAATGGTACATGAATAGTGGATGTTCATGACACATGACGGGAGACAAAACAAAATTCTTGAGCTTAAAACCAAAAGATGGAGGCTATGTAACCTTTAGAGATAATAGTAAAGGCAAGATCATCGGTGAAGGCAAAGTTAAGTAAAGAATCATCCCTTCATATTGATAATGTCTTACTTGTTGATCGTCTAAAGCATAATCTCCTAAGCATTAGTTAATTATGTGATAAAGGATATTGTGTAACATTCAAGCATGATACTTGTATTATTAAAGATAAGAATGATCATAAAGTTTTATTTGTTGCAAAACGATTTGAAAATGTGTATACCATAAATTTTGATAAACTAGATTCTCAAAATGTCAAATGCTTTTCGGCACAAAATTAAACAAGTTGGTTATGGCATAGGAGGCTAGGTCATGCTAGCAGGGATCTCCAATCTAAACTTGTCAAGAAAGATTTGGTGAAAGACTTGCCAAAAACCAAATTCATTAAGGATAAAGTTTGTAATGCTTGCCAATTTGGTAAGCAAGCCGAAACGAGTTTCAAAAAGAAAGTAAAAATTTCTACAAATAGGCCACTACAATTACGTCATCTTGATTTATTTGGTCCCATGAATGTTCAAAGTCTTAGTGAAAAAGTATACGGTTTTGTAATAGTTAATGATTTTTGAAGGTATACTTGGATTTTATTTCTTGCATCAAAAGATGAAGTACATTTTGTATGTGCCAAACTTTGTAGAAAGCTTCAAAATGAAAAGGGCTGTTCAATATTAAACATCCGTAGTGATAGAGGAGGAGAATTTAAAAACAAAGAGATTAAAAATTTTTGTGATCAAAATGGTATATCCCAAAATTTTTTGGCTCCTTGAACTCCTCAACAAAATAGGGTTGTAGAGAGAAAAAATTGTTCATTACAAGATATGGCTCGAACAATATTAAATAAGCACAAGTTGCCTAAGTACTTTTGGGTCGAAACAGTCAATACCGCTTGTTATGTAATGAATCGAGTTTACATAAAATCTCATCTTAACAAAACTCCTTATGAACTATGGAATGGAAGAAAGCCCAACATTTCTTATTTTCATGTTTTTTGTTGCAAATGTTTTGTATTGAATGAAAATGATGATTTAAGAAAATTTGATTCCAAATCGGATGAAGGTATATTTCTTGGTTATGCAATTAATAGCAAAGATTATAGAATTTATAACAAAAGAACGATGTCTCTAGTTGAATCTATTCATGTTAGATTTGATATAGCTAATTCTCTCTTCCAAGATTTCTAATGATGATGATATAGAAATCAACAAAGGATTGGAGAATTTGCAAATCAACAATGATAAAGGAAAAAGCATCGAAGTTCATATTGATGATCAAGAGGAACATGAAGAGTTACCAAAAGAATGGAAGATTGTGAAAGATCACCCCTTTGATCAAATTATTTGTGAACCATCAAAAGGGGTAACTACTCGATCTTTTTGTAAAAAATATTAGTAATCATCTTGCATTTTTATCTCAAGAAGAACCAAAGAATATAAATGATGCACTAAAAGATAATTCATGGATAATGGCTATGCAAGAGGAACTTAATCAATTTGAAAGAAATGAAGTATGGAATTTAGTTCCTAGACCTAGAAATCATACCATAATAGGAACCAAATGGATTTATAGAAATAAAAAGGATGAAAATAGCATAGTTGTTCATAACAAGGCTAGGCTAGTGGCTCAAGGATATAATCAAGAAGAAAGAATAGACATTGATGAGACCTATGCACCCGTAGCTAGGATGTAAGCCATACGCATGTTGCTTGCATATGCATCACATAAGAATTTCAAACTATATCAAATTGATGTAAAAAGTGCATTCTTAAATGGCTATATCAATGAAGAAGTCTATGTTGAATAACCCCCGAGTTTTGAAAACTATCATTATCCCAATCATGTTTTCAAATTGTCCAAAGTATTGTACGGTTTAAAGCAAGCTTCTAGAGCTTGGTATGAAAAACTAAGCGGTTTCCTACTAGAAAATGGCTTTGTAAGAGGCAAAATTGGCATAGCACATTTTATAAAAACAAACCATGAAGATATGCTTATCATTCAAATATATGTTAATGATATTATATTCGGTGCTACTAACGAAAGCTTGTGCAAGGAATTCTCATTATGTATGCAAAAGGAATTCGAAATGAGCATGATGGGCGAACTCACATTCATCCTCAGACTTCATATCAAATAAGCCAAAAATGGAACATTTGTAAATCAATCAAAGTACATACAGGACTTGCTCAAACGGTTCAACATGGAAGACAAAAAAATTTTGGGAACACCCATGAGTCCATCAACAAAGCTTAACATCGATGAACAAGAAAAACTAGTAGACACTAAGCTCAACCGAGGTATGATCGGTAGTTTTTTATACTTAACTGCTAGGAGACAGGATATTATGTTTAGTGTGTGTATGTGTGCTAGATTTCAAGCATGTCCTAAATAAATCACACCTAATTGCGGTTAAAAGAATCTTGAGATATTTAATCGGTACAGTCGACATAAGATTATGGTATCCAAAATTTACTTCCTTTAAAATGGTTAGTTATTTCGATGCGAATTTTGCCGGGTGCAAAACAAATCGCAAAAGTACAAGTGGTACTTGTTGTTGGAGGCAATATTGCCAAGATCATTATTTTCAAAAAACGATTATCGGTAAAAATTAACTAGACGGGCAAACGCCGAAACAGGCTCCAGATAAAAAAATTTTGACGTCGAACGATCAAAAATAAACCCGTGCAACCGAAGTTAATTTAGAAGAATACCACTAGTAGATTTAATCTTCAACAACGATTTGATTCCGAGTTGAAGCTCCAGTCAGATCTTCTACTGTATTCTCTTGCGCGATCCTCGAATGTAGTATGGGCTACGATCCTCTGAGAACTTGTACCGGCAAAACCCTGATATATTTTTTAAGTTTTGAAAGATAAAAATAATATATCAATAATGATATTAAAAAATCATCTAAAATAGGTTCAGCCTACTCGCATATATATAGGGTTACAGTAGGGACCTGAGGAGTAATTATGAGTTAGACTTCCAGTGGAACACAGACACCTACTGGAGGTTTCTACAATTATGAAAAGACATGCAGTGATTTCTACAATTTTCATAAAACACTGAATTACAGTTCACACCACTAAAGAACTATAATTGCACTCTGACCCATAATCTCAAAACCTTCTTGCATTGAGCTCCTGTTATTAAATGCTTATCATTTCTCCCCACGTTAAGATTTCAAATACCTGCCAATTAAATTTAATTACTGATAATTTAACTTAATCGGCATCTTGATATTCCTTAAACCCTTCCGCTTAACATATTTGTCCACCGGATAATTAAATCCACCTGTAGAGTTTGGCCCGATCAAAACTTATATGTATCCTTAAGTGTGTATTGTCAATCCTGATCTTCGGGACGTGAATTCCGTTAATAATTAATATTTGCCATATAAATAATACCGCTATCCAGTTCACTGGGAATATAGACCCGTATAAGATCGCACCCTCTAATGAATCAAAATAACGAATATTAAATATATGTAAAGCAATAATTATTTCATGATTAAGAGGATAAGCACTATTCATAATAATCTTGGGGTGTGAATTAATTTACATAGTCAGTAGTCAGTACTAAATTAATTACCCCAAATGTCCCGTTCAATACACACAAAGTGTACTAGCACAGAGAGTCGAAACAATAGACGATACTATTATCTGTTCCCCGTAACCAAGACAAGCCTACTAAAACTCTGTGCCACAGTCATACCGATGGTATGCCCATTTCCATCTAAACTGTGAACGTAAAACTTATATTCTGCGAGAACCTAAAATCTGGTCTTCTGTGTGTAACCCGTACTCTACACACCAGATTAAATACTTTACAGAATATCGGACATTTATGCATATCAAAGAAATGATACACATACATTGCTCATAAAGATTCTCATAAAATAGAAAATTTATTTTATTAAAATAAAATTAAATACTAAAAACATGATTTTCAGTATACCAACCCTAACAATCTCCCACTTATACTCAAAATCATGCTGCCATACATCTGACTCCCATACCCTCTACATGACTATCAAAAGTCTTAGCCGGTAAGCTCTTTGTAAAGGATCTGTAAGGTTATCTCCTGATGCAAGCTCTATGTCTGACTAGAAATCTGGGTCTGCGTACCTCAAAGCCACTAGAGTCTCTGCCTGGTAAACCAACATATAATCTTTAGTCCTTTTCAGGTACTTGATTATATTTTTTACTGCAATCCAATACTCTTGTCCTGGATTAGACTAATATCTGCTAACCATGCTAATGATAAAACAGATGTCGGGTCTAATGCAAAGCGTAGCATACATGAGGCTTTCTACTGCCGAAGCATAAGAAACCGCCTTCATCTTGTCTATCTTATCAAATGTCTTAGGACACTGGTCCTTGGATAGAGTGATTCTATGCCTGAAAGGGAGAAATCTTTTCTTGAAATCTTGCATGCTAAAACGAGCAAGAATATCATCGATATACTTACTTGTGATAAGCCCAACATCATTTGTTTTCGATCTCGCATAAGCTTGATCCTAAGGATGTGATTGGCTTCTCCCAAGTCCTTTATATCGAACTGCCCAGATAACCATACTTTAACTGTAGATAATGCCCCCACATCGTTTTCGATGAGCAAGATATCGTCTACATAAAGTACTAGAAAGATCACCATGCTTCTGTCACGCTTCTTGTTCACACAGGACTCATCTGGACTTTGATCAAAATCATAAGACTTTATAGCTTGATCAAACTGAGTGTTCTAAGACCTCGATACCTGCTTAAGTCCATAAATGGATCCCTTAAGCTTGCACAACATGTGCTCCTGGCCCTTTGCAATGAATTCGCCTGGTTATATCATGTGGATACACTCGTCAAGACTTTCATTAAGGAAACATATCTTGACATCCATTTGCCAGATGAGCGGCAATGGATAAGAGAATCCGGATAGACTTAAGTATGGCTACCGACAAAAATGTTTCTTCATACTCGATCCCTTCTTTCTGAGTGAACCCTTTAGCAACAAACCTAGCTTTGAAGGTTTCAACCTTCCCGTCTATTCCTCTCTTCCTCTTGTAGATCCACTTGCATCCAATGGATTTTATCTCTTTGGGTGGTTCTACAAGTTCCCATACCTGATTGGAATACATAGATTCCATCTCTGAATTTATAACCCTCTGCCAAAGATCTACATCTTTGTCTTGTAGTGCTTCATTGTAGTTACAGGGCTTGGTATCTAATTTTGCCGAGATTTTATCAAGACTCTCCCAAGAACATATACCGGTCAAGTTGATGAATAACCCTCCCACTACGACAAGGCACTACCTGTGTCTGTGTACTAGCAGTAACAGGCAGTGGAGAATCTAAACCCTATGCATCAGCACCCTGTTCTTGATTTGCACCTGTCCCGATAATCTTCCCACTACGACTAGGTAATGGAATATCAATGACTTATGGTTCCTCTTCCGTTCTACTAGCATTTCATCTCAGTTCTTCCAGAACAATTTTGCTATTGGGCCTATGATCCATAATATAATTCTCTTCCAAGAATCGGGCATTTGTGCTAATAATAACCTTCTAATCCTTAGGATTATAAAATAGATCATCCTTCATTTTCCTAGGATATCTCACAAAGAAACAGACTTCTGTTCTCGGTTCCAACTTACCCGCGTTCCCTTTCAGCACATCTGCTAGACACTCCCAAATCCGAATGTGTTTCAGACTAGATTTACGCCCGGTCCACAATTCTGTGGGAGTAAAAGGTACTGACTTAGAAGGCACCAAGTTCATAATGTAACCTGCTATCTCTAAAGCTAGTCCCCAAAACGAATCTGGTATACCTAAATAACTCATCATTGACCTTACCATCTCCATAAGAGTCATATTCTTTCTTTTTGCTACACCATTCTGCTGTGAAGTGCCAAGTGCAGTCAACTGAGATGTAATCCCCTCTGATGATAAGAAGTCCTTAAACTCTCCAAAGAGGTATTCCCCACCACGGTCGGATCGTAGTGATTTGATACTTTTACCTAGACGCTTCTCTGCCTCCGCCTTGAATTCTTTGAATTTCTAAAAGCATTCAGACTTACGGTGCATTAGGTAAATGTACCCATACCTTGAGTAGTCATCAATGAAACTGATGAAGTACTCAAAGTCACCTTTAACGTAGATTGTCATAGGACCACACACATCAGAATGAATCAGCTCCAACGGTTCTTTAGCTCTAAAGCTTTTGGCCGAAAAGATCCTCTTGGTCATCTTACCCTCTAAGCAAGATTCACAGACTGAAAGTGCCTCCACTTCTAATGAACTCAAAGGTCTATCTGATACCAGTCTGTTTATCCTTTTTAGATTAATATGACCCAAGCGTAAATGCTAAAGAAACGTTTCGTTCAATAAAGAAGAAAACTTTTTTTTATATGGTAATATAGATGTATTATTTATTTCAATCAGTTGCAGTGTAGGAGAGATTAGAGTAATAATATAAAGATCATCCACCAATGTACCAGAACAGATAATCCGTTTATTATCTTTAATAACCACAGAGCTATTAAAATAAACAAAATATCTATCTTTAGCCAATCTAGAAATGAAAACTAAATTCTTTCTAATGGAAGGTACATAAAGACAATCTCTCAATATTAAAACCCCTTCTCTACCAAAATTTAGAGTGACATCTCTTACTGCAATTGATGTACCTTTGTATTATTGCCCATATGTAGGTAAATCTCCCCATCACTAAGTTGTCGAATTTTTTGGAACCCCTATAATGAATTACAGACATGATTAGTGGCTCCCGTATCTACACACCAGGTACCGGTAGATAACACCGCTAAACATGTTTCCATAACCTGTGAACAGAAATTACCATGTTTGTTCTGCCTTCTGAGAAATACTGGACATAGTTTTTTCTAGTGTCGGGTCTGGTTGCAGTGTAAATATCTACCTTTCGGCATTTTTACACCAGTCCGTGGCCCACTAACTACCCTAAAAAATGTGTCTCACTGTTTCTGAACTTTTTTCTTCTTCATGCCTTTCGGCCCCGAGGAATAACCTTTTTCTGAAACAGGCACATTTTCTGGTATTGAAGGAATATCGTTTGTAGTCAAAACTATATCCATGTTACATTTCCAATCAACATAAATTGGTCCCGTAAGTTTGTTTTCTTTGAGTATTGAAGCGAGTGGGTTGAAATTCATTTTAATCCTAAGAATCACATAATTAAATAAACCGTTAATTACGATGAGCAAAACTTTTAAATTTATTTTAATTTGGTTCCCACTACCATTTTAAAATTAATTCGCCAGCAGCCTGGTAACCTGAGAATAGCATGCCACGTTAGGTGGACGTCTACTATCCTTCATAAGAGTAGACAGGCCAATTCTTTTTAATTTTACTATCTAGGCAACTGACCATGCCAAGTAAAATTAAATAACTGACATAACTTCGGTCCAGTATATAATATTAGTAACTCAGTTGGAGAGGATACTATTATATACAGCTAAGTGTTAACCATCACCTAATCACAAATTAATCGCTTCACAATGAACCCCTTAGTTGGAGAAGTGATCCACACTAACAATTATCTAGAATTATCCATGAAGGAGGTTTGTACTGACGATACCGCAATTAATCTGTCCGTTGGGAAGGAAGGCCTTACTGTTGAAATGCAGGGTTTAATTGCATTGCCTACAAACTGGTGATGGAGATTACGGGATTTATCTGTGAATAAATTTCATCTGCCACTTAGATTTTTAAAATATTTTTTAGGGTTAAAAAAATCTGTTTAATTAAAATAAATTTATTAATTTCGAAAGTCACATGATCTGAAAGAATTAAATATCTTTCCCTATACAGGATTCTAAAGATTTTAGTTTATCAAACCATCTTTCGAAATTCACACGATCTGAAAGAATCTAATATCTTTCCGTATATACGATTCTAAAAATTTTAGTTTATCAAACCATCTTTTCGTATTTAAATGCGTAACAAATAAAATTTAATAAATGTACAGTTTTTCCTCTACCTTTTCAGTTAAGGTAATGATTAAAAGTATTTATTTATTTTATTTTTTGTTTCACATTTTTAGAAAAATAATAATTTATTTTGATTAAATATTTTTCCATTTAATTAATTCAAAATCCGTAATTAATTCTCATGTTTTTTCAAGAAATCCAATTTTTTTTAAAAAAATCATCTTAAACGTGATATTTTGTAAAAAATAAAATATCTAAAGTTTTTTCATTTAATTAAAATTAATTAATTAAAAGAAACTTAATTTTATTTTTCATTACAAAATATTTTAATTAAAATCGAATTTATGAATTAATTAAATTAACAGGATAAATAAAACCAATATATATCTCATCCACGAATATAAAAAAAATTAAATGCAAGATAAATATAAATCCTAATTTTATGATCTGATTGAAACTCTAAAGAGTTTCAGTCTCCTGTTCTGAATAAACTTCCAGTGATTCAATCTATATCATATTCATGTATTCCAATCATTTACCAATTGGAACAATCCCAATCCCAATCCCAATCCCAATCCCAATCCCAATCCAACCGGGATAGCCTCCGAAAGCGCCTGGAATTTCCAAAAACTCTTTGGAAAGCCGAAACTGTTCGGGACTAAAAAGAAACTTGCCGCTTGGCCAGCTGTGCAACACTGTTTTGGGATTTGTGCTTGCTGTTTTGTATTGGAGAAACCACCGAAAGAAGGATTGGAAACCGATTGGGAAGCTTGGAAAATTCAGCGCCGTTCAAGTGCTCTTAAAACCCACTGTTTGTTGACTTTCTTGGGGAACCGGTTAGTGCCAACCTGGCGCTTGGGACAGCACCGCGCCACAGTTTGGCGTGTTGGGAATTGCTCAGGCGCTTGCTTTTGGATGCACTGTTTCGAAAATAGTGCCTTGCTTCTTCTGGATGCTGCGCCACTTGGGAATAGCGCTCAGCCACTGTTTGCTTGAAGCAAAACCGGCGCCAATGTGATTGTTGTGTTGAGATGGAAAGCTGGAGGCTTGGATTGCGCATCCAACAGTGGCTTGGTTGATGTTTTGTTTTCAAAAAACAAAACCTTGCTGTTTCAGCATATTAGCCAGCGCAAAACAGCGTGATCCAAGCTTCAAACCGCTGCTGCACTGTTTAAAAACCCCCGCCAATCCGAAACAGTTTTGGGTTGATCGGCTGTTGCTCACTGCTTGGGATTAATTTGTTTTTGATATATGAAAACAACCATGATCATTATGAAAAATCCCAACTGCCGCCGCTTGTTCTTGATACTGTTCTTCGTTCTTCTTAATTTTTTTTTTCAATTACATAAAATCAAAAAAAAATTAGAAACTGAAAAACAACAATTTTTACATTGATCCTATACATCCGTAGAGTTCACAGTCAATTAATCTATCACGGTCAACCCCTGTGATTAAAAAAAATAAATTATTATTCACGCATTCAATCAAATATGAAAATAATAGATGATCTTAAAATCGAAATTAAAACGTCTGCAAAACAAAGTTAGCAACAGTTCTAAATCTACCCGGCCCCGATAACTGTAAACAAAAAAACAAAACGGCTCTGATATCAATTTGTTGGAGGTAATACTACCAAGATTATTGTTTTTGAAAAATGATTATCGGTAAAAATTAACTGGACGAGCAAACGCCAAAACGGGCTCTAGATAAAAAATTTTTGACGTCGAACGATCAAAAATAAACCCGTGCAACCAAAATTAATTTCGAAGAATACTTCTTGTAGATCTAATCTTCAACTACGATTTGATTCTGAGCCGAACCTCCAGTCAGATCTTCTACTGTATTCCCTTACGCGATCCTCGAACGTAGTGTGGGTTACGATTCTCCGAGAACTTGTACCGGTAGAACCCCAATATATTTTTTAAGTCTTGAAAGATAAAAATAATATATCAATAATGATATTAAAAAATCATCTAAAACAATTTCAGCCTACCCGCATATATATAGGGTTACAGTAGGGACCTGTGGAGTAATTATGATGAGTTAGACTTCCAGTAGAACACAGACACCTACTGGAGGTTTCTGCAACTATGGAAAGATATGCAGCGGTTTCTGCAATTTTCATAAAATACTGAATTACAGTTCACACCACTAAAGAACTATAATTGCACTATGACCCGTAATCTCAAGACTTTCTTGCATTGAGCTCTTGTTATTAAATGCTCACAATTTCTCTCCACGTTAAGATTTTCGATACCCGCCAATTAAATTTAATTATTGACAATTGAATTTAATCGGCATCTTGATATTCCTTAAGCCCTTTCGCTTAATTTATTTGACCGCCGGATAATTAAATCCACCTACGGGGTTTGGCCCGGTCAAAACTTATAAGCATCTTTAAGGGAGTATCGTCAATCCCAATCTTCGGGACGTGAATTCCGTCAATAATTAATATTTTCCATATAAATAATATCGCTATCCAACTCACCAGAAATATAGACCCATATAAAATCGCACCCTCTAATAAATATTAAATATATGTAAATCAATAATTATTTCAGAATTAAGAGGATAAGTACTATTCATAATAATCTTGGGGTGTGAATTAATTTACATAGTCAGTAGTCAGTACTAAATTAATTACCCCAAATGTCCCGTTCAATACACACAAAGTGTATTGGTACAGAGAGTCGGAATAATAAACGGCGCTATTATCTGCTCCCCATAACCAATACAGGGCTACTAAAACTCTGTACCACAGTCATACCAATGGTATGTCCATTTTCATCTAAACTATGAACATGAAACTTATATTCTGCAAGAACCTAAAATCTGGTCTTCTGTGTGTAACCCGTACTCTACACACCAGATTAAATACTATACAGAATATCGGACATTTATGCATATCAAAGAAATAATACACATATATTGCTCGTAAAGATTCTCATAAAATAAAAAAATTATTTTATTAAAATAAAATTAAATACTAAAAATATGATTTTTAGTATACCAACCCTAACACTTGCCATTTCCTAGGAAAGTCACTTGTCTCTTGGTTCTCCAAGAAACATTCCGTAGCCTTATCAACCACCAAGGCCAAATGTGTGGCTGCGGGTAGTTGTTGTGCCCAAGTCTTATATATGAAACAACAACTTCAAGATTTTAAATTGAGCTATGATATTGTGCCTATAAAATGCAATAATACAAGTGCAATTAACATTTCTAAAAATCCAATATTGCACTCCCGTACAAAACACGTCGAGATACGACATTATTTTCTTCGTGATCATGTACAAAAGGGAGACATTCATCTAGAATTTGTTTGCACAAATGATCAATGGGCAGATATTTTTACTAAACCACTTAATAAGGATCGCTTTATCTTAATAAGGAGTGAATTGGGATTATTGCATAATAGAGAAGTTGTGTGATCTTAAAAATAAGAGCAAAATTAATTTATGTGAAAAACCAAGTTCATTTCGGTCAAAGATCACTTCAGCCGACTGACCCCAGTACCTCAGGCGACTGAAATAGTTACTGGAAAGTCTGACACACCTAGGGCCAAATCTAGTCAACTTAATTTCCCTTCCAGTCGACTGACTTGTTGGGTTTTAAAACCCTAGGCGTTCAAAACAATTTGTTTTTCAAACAAGTCTTTTCTTTCTCTTCTCTCTCGGTTCTCTCCCTATCTCTCCTCCCACAACCTCTCTTCTAAAAATCTACATCTCTACCACGTCATATCACTCCCACATCTTTTCTCCATCACCACATCCCTCCAAATCTCACCATGCCGCCAAGAACCAAGGGAGGAAAAGGCAAAGGGGTTGCCGGTTCCACATCATCAGCTCCAACTGAAAATCTTTTCTCCTTATCTAGGGCTAAGGATCTCTATACGAATCATCTTTCCTTCATCGATCCAATCTTTGGTAAGTTTTTCGACATGGAATTCATGCATCGCTATTTTCTTAACATATGTCGTCTCTTTGCTGATATGGGTTGGGCTCCCTTCTTATTTTATCAACCTACGGGCATTTACACTCCCCATGTTGGATTGTTCTATGCCAATCTCACCCAAGAACTCAAGCCTAACCCTAATGATCTACATATTTATTTTTCTACATACCTTTTTCAAAAAACATATCGATTCTCAGACAAGGTCATTGCAAATCTTTTTGGGATGGGTCGGGGTGATTTCACTTATCCTCGACCATCATCCAATTGGATTATGGAGCAAGAGTTTACTCCTTAAGCATTTTTACCCATGGTCATCAATGGACGAGTAACAAACTTTGCTCTCACACCGAAATATGCTAACCTCAAACTAGAAGCCAAACTCATCCATCTCATTATCACCTACAATATTCTTCCCCGTAATGGCTCTCGCAATTATATCTCATACCTCGACTGCTTCATTATGTGGTGTATCTACACCGGGAGACGCCTTGATCTTCCCACTCTTGTATGTACTTGGATGCTTTCCCGCGAAAGCACCACGCGCCACACTCTACCATATGGTGCTCATCTTACACGTCTCTCCGAGTTTTTTGGCTTCTCTCCTTCACCATCGACCTTCAATCTCCCTAAATCCACTGACTTCTTCAATGACAAATCTCTCTGACTTATGGGGTATCGGTTAAACGATGGCGCTTGGATTCCCAAAAGTGGTTGAGAAGCAACCTCTGTGGATGTAGATGATGAGGATGAAGAGCAAGCTTCTGATCAAGCCGATGCTCCTTCTCATGCCTCTCCTCCTTCTCCAGCCTCTACTCCTACTGTTGATCCTTCACTAGATCCCTCCACCAAAACTTTTCTCAAGCACTTCGTAAAATCCTTTACCAAAGAAATCAAAGAAGAAATCAAGAAAATCCACACTCGCCTCACTCAAATCCGAGGTGAATGCAAGACGGTCCAAACTCGCCTCACTCGCATTGAAGATGCTTTAGGGATTCCACCCTATTCCACCTCAACACCTGATGAGGACACCGGTGGTGATGCTGGAGGTGATGACGAGACCGCCGATACTGAGGATGCCGACGATGACGTTTCCTCCGGGTCCCCCACTTTTTGATCATGACAAAAAGGGGGAGAAGCAATGGAAGCAAAATGGATGCTTACCCTTTTTAGTTTGCTTATCTTTTTGAAAAATAAATGTACTTCTTGCAAACTTTTTGACAAGTGAATGTACACCTCTTTTGTCTTATATGTATGTTTTGGATGTTTAATCATTGAATATATCTTATTAAATATATATGCATATCCTGGATGGTTGAACATTAATGCATGACTCATCATATTGAATGGATAAAATGAGAATGATATATCGATATCCATGATTCTTGAACATATATATGAAATGCTTACATTACTCTAAAAAATGAAATCAAACTGTTAAGTCTTCAAAATATGCTTTTGTGAGGGGGAGTTATTAAAACTCTCAAACATACTTATTCACTCATGCCTATTGCGATGGGGAGAATTATATAACTTTTCTACATCATTTTGATCATTGTTTTGTCATCATCAAAAAAAGGGAGATTGTTGGCCTAACAAGACTTTAACGACCATTTTGATGATAACAAACCTAAGTATGTAATTATGCAAAATGAGGTCATTTATAGGAAACATATGCTAAGCATAATTAAAGATACAAAGTCAAAGCATTGAAGCATGTTCAAGTCAAATACTTCGATAACAAGTTCTTGAAACAATGCAAAAGACAAAGGATTGAAGACTTAGTTTAAGGTTTTCATTTGTATTACAAGATAGGATCAATGTAAGTTCACTACTCTTTCAATACATCCTTTGAAGCTCATAGGAAACCAAAAGTGAAAAGATACAACTCATGCATATCTCTTTCCTAAAGGGATAAAATGTTTTATGAAGGAACTAAACTTGTGCTTAGATTGAGAAACATTTTAAACAAGTTTACCTTATGTCTTAAACATATCAA
>JAUMHN010438073.1:0-11671 GCA_032360265.1 Heliamphora ciliata
CGGGTTTCTTTTGCTACCTTTCAGTTGAGGGGTGCTGCTCATGCGTGGTGGAAGTATGCCAAGACCATTGCGAGAATCACATGGGTAGCTTTTACAGGAGTGTTTCTGGAGAAATACTTTCCGGCTTCGAGGAGTAATTTGTACAAGAAGGAGTTCTACACTCTCACCCAGGGGGCCATGAATGTCATGCAGTACAGGGCTAAGTTTACATGCATATCCTGGTTTGCACCGGAGTTGTTGAGCACAAATGAGCTGCGATCGATGAGGTTCGAGTGGGGCTTGAGGCCAGTGATCAGGGAGCGTGTGGTCGCGATGGGACTTCGTGTCTTCACAGAACTGGTGGAGGCAACAGCGAGGATGGAGAACACTATGACTGAGATTCGAGCTTCTAGGGAAGCCAGGACATCTCAGGGTGGGATTGAGGCGAAAACAGGTGGGCGTTCCAGCAAGAGACAAAGGTCCTCTGGTTGTAGCTTTCATCCATCTGGACCACAGCAGTTCTCTACACCAGCACCATCAGTGGCTTCGTCGGGGAAGCCAGAGCAAAGGGAGGTCAGATGTTATCGATGTGGAGAGCCGGGGCAACGTGTTCCAGATTACCCGCAGCCGAGGCAATACCGAGACCCACAGTTAAGGTAGTCTTAGAGTTCCATACTAGATCAGTCGCAGGGAACGGAGCTGTCGATTTGCTATAAATGTGGTCAGACGGGGCATATCCGCAGGACTTGTCCCTAGAGAGAGGGTGCGCCGAGTACAGTGGGCACACCAGCGAGCTCATATGTGCAGGAGCGACAGTAGTATCCTACGGTTTAGACTTCCCGGATGGCAGGTGGGAGTACGTCAGTTAGGGTGCACACGGTCCAGATTGAACCGTTTCTTTAAGAAACCAAGAACTGGACCGTTACCAACGATTTTAGGTTTTTTAGAATAATGTCCGAACTGTTCAAGTAACGGAACCAATCCGTGAAAATGGATCGGTCACGGTTCGGTTAACGGTTCTTTATTTCTTGAAGTAAAAAAGAAAAGATCTATAAGTAATGTGTCCAGGAAAATTACTATCCTAAGCGCACCACTGAAAACAAGTGTTCAATCATGCCAATTCTCCGCCCTAAAAAAATAGAAACAACACCAACAAGTACTTTCTTCTCCAAGATAGTCAATACAAAAATCATTTATGTGTAGTAGTGAAACAAGAAACAAGTTTAAAGCACAAGAAAATAACAAGAGACAACACTTCAAAGCTCAAAAAATGAAGTTCATGTTTGTCCAAAGATAGGCAACACCAATAACATAGAACTCGGATATCTTTGGACAACCAACACCAATAGCCCATGAATATCAAATGCTGTTGTAACATATGGTAAAGCTCATAAGTAATACATGCAATAAATTTGGTAAACGTTCAACAAGAATTTTCAGAAATTAATTCTGATACACACATTTACTATTCAAAATCCATACCAACTTCAGTCTAATTTGTTTGGTAATAGTGGATGAAACCACTGCTAACCCACAAACATAAAACTAAGGTTAGGAATTAAACTTTAATATTATATATATATTATAATTTTTTAATATTAATCAAGACCGGTCCGATTCGATTTGGAACCGTGAAATTAAGCCAGAATCGAGAACCGGACCGTTCAAAATAATTTTTAAAAATTTTAATCTAGAACCGAACCGTAACAAATAAAAACCAGATCGGACCGTACGGATCGGACCGGATCGGACCAGATTATCAATTTTTTTGATTTTTTGTGCAGCCCTAACGTCCGTTAAGTCGGTGCGGCAGCCGACAGTGCCGAGTTATGGTGGACAGGGTAGAGCGACACTGCCACGAGCGTATTCCCTGATAGCTCCTAGTTCTTCCAGGGCACCGGTTGTACCGAATGATGCAGATATGCCTTCAGTGAGTAGAGGTACTTTCTGAGTCTGCAGGCTTTGGACCAGTTTCTTTGTTGCATCAGTTTGGGAGTTGGTGATGAACTCCGTGGGTGGTGTGCTGTGATGAGGCAGTGGCTGGTGATAATGTGAGGTTGGGGTGAGTTGTAGATCCCGTGTCTTTGAGATAATTGGCCATTGTTTAGGATGCCTGACCTTATTTGACTATATCCTAGAAATGATTTCGCTGACCATCTCGTATGCCTATGTCGATTGCGATCGACGGTTTGTTGTTTTGACCTTGTGTTAAATTTCGGGGGGAAAATTTCTTTAAGGGGGGTAGAGTTGTAAGACCCTGACTCATTTTTTTTTTGGCGTTTTCGGACGCGCGTTACGTGTTTTCTTTTGAGCATGTTTTTATTTTTTTTGATGCGTGATCGGGTTTAAATATGCATGCGGGGTAGGTTCTCGGGGCCGTGAGCCGTTGTGGTGCGAATTTTAAAAAATTTTCACAAAAAGATATTTTAGAAGCCTATAAATATCTGGAGTTAGATATTTTCATAAATACATTTTTCAAAATTTCTCCAACAAGCTTTCTATTTTCTCTCTACCTTCTCTCTAAGTTCTCGGGGGCTTGGGGCTCGGGGCTCGGGGCTCAGTTTTCGTCGATCAGACTGCCGATCTTTGTTATTGGCGTCGTGGTCTACGCATTCATCCGGTCAGAATTTTATTCTGGCGAAGCTCAATTTTGCACGTGGTTCAAGACGTCAAGTTTTAAACTAATCGAGGTAGGATTCTAGACCCTACTGCTGTATAAGAGTGCTACGTGTAATCATGTATATTTTTAACGGTTAGATAGCTATAGATCTGATTTTTTGTAAAATTGGGTTTTTGGGTTAAAAACCGTGTTTCGTCGATTTCGGTGGATGAAATGGTGTTTCGAGAGTCTCTTTCGAGGGTTTGTTGTTTAGCTTAGGCGCGTGGATGTCCGAGGTTGTTGTGTCGGAGTTTGGAGGTTTCGATTCGGGGTTTGGAGGTGGAACCTGTTGCTTAAAAATGGTTTCTAGGCTTGTTCAGTCGACTGAACTCATAGGTTCAGTCGATTGGGTTATAGTTCTTGAGTTCAGTTGACTGGACCGTGGGGTTCGGTCGACTGAACTGTATATTGAGGCGCTTTTGTGATTTTCCAGTGTGTTGTTCAGTCGACTGGGGGTTGGGGTCCAGTCGACTGAACCTGGGCAGTTTTATGTTTGTGGTTTTGGTTGGTTTCTTGGTTTTCAATTGGTTTCTTACGGTATTCAGTTGATTGATTATGGGGTTAGTTAATTGAAATATTGTTGGATGCCTTTTGGGGTTCGGTTGGTTGCGTGGTAGCTTCGGGGGTCATGTCGTGGCCTCGGGTGTTTTTGTGGTGCCATCCTCGGGTGTGATGTGCGTGGTTAGATGCGGGTTGTTCGGGCACGGTTATGTGCGTGGTGCTTGTGCATCGTTGGTTGTGGGGCGTGTTAGGGCCCGTGACACCTTTTGGAGAAAAGGTGGTGTTAGTGACCTCGTGGTTTGAGGGGTTTGGTGTAGCCTTTCAGTTAGGCTTGGTAGTGTGGGTTGCCGGTTATCCCTGTGAGTGGATGTCAGGTTTTTGTGGCAGGTGATGTCACGGTTTGAGGCTATATGGCTATGTGCGCTTATAGATGGCTTTATGCATTTATAACTGTAGTTTATTATGCATGGATTATGTAAGTGAATTACATGTTTTGGTATCGTTACGTATACCGTGATTGCGTGCTTTAAGACTCAGAAGTTTTATAGGCATGGTTTTGTGGAATATGAGGAACGGATGCATATGATGCATGTTGCATGAGTTGCAAGTATTATGTGAGTCGTGTGTGTAGCATGTGACGTGGTTTGTAAAACATAGTGATAGTACGTGGCTCTATGCATTTAAACCCTGGTTTAGTATGCATGTGGTGATTTGATGTTATCTTGTAGTTTTCGGTGTTATTCCATAGTTTTCGGTGTTATCCCGTAATGTTTAGTTTTAACCTGTAATATGCAGTTTTATCTCGTGGTGTGTGGTCTTATCCTGCGGTATACGGTTTTATCTCGTGATTTTTTTTTATCTCATGGTATAATCCGTGGTCGGCGGTTTCATTCCGTGGCTTATTGTAAAGTATGCGGTTTTACCCCGTGGTTTAGTCTATGGTTTTAGGCCATAATATACGATTTTATCCCGAAAATGTATGTGTATGTACGGATCTTTGTCTCAGTGTTAGGACTGTGGTTGCAGCGTGTGAGGGATGATTGTTAGATCTGTGGTTGCGGCGTGTGAGGGCCGGTTGTATGTATCATGGAATGCATGTACTGCATTATAGGACGGATAGACCAATTTTCAAACTATTTTAAGAGTCGTGTGAATCGCAATCTAAAAACTCTTTTTTTAACTGTTTTCAGGCTCCTGTGAGTGAGTCAAAAGATGGTTTGTATCCTCGCTTTCTCGTTTGCATGTGAAAGCTATTTTCAAGGCTTGAAAGAGAGTCTAAACCTGCACTTTGATTTCCTAGCATGTTTTGTTTATACTGCATGCCTGTCTAGTTTCTGCTGAGCCTTGGCTCACGGTCTGGGATTTACTTTTTTTCAGGTACCATTTACGTAGGTTGATCTGGAGGTGCTGGAGAGGTGGAGGAGTTATAGTTTCCTTTTTATTTTTATATGTATCATGTATGTCTAATGCATGTTTCTCGGCGTTGGAGCCTTGTAATGTTTGCCGTTCGGCATTTATGTACAATGCATGTATATTTGCTTTGAGAGTGTATTCTCGGGTTGGGTTTATGTTTGGTTGTTTATGGGTGTTTCACATGGCCCGGAGTTTGGAGCGTGACAGTGTAAATGTTGGATTTTTAATTTCCTCATTACTTCGTGAATCGCAGATTCTTTCGAACAGACATGGATCTAATCCATCAACCATCTTCAACAACCCCATAGCTTTCAAAATATTCTGCATTTGTCACATCCACATTATATAGTTCATTGTGTCAAGTTTTATTGTAACAAGAGAGTTGAAATTCGAAATCAGGAAGCTTAGATTCGCAAAAACAATTGAAGATGAAGACGAAGCCATGACGATGCACTCGTTTGAGTTATAGCTCTGATACAATGACAAAGAAATAAAGATGGTAGAGAGAAGAAATATTTTTCATTAATTTTTCCACAGAAGGCATTTCCAGTATATATACATCTTTCTCTTATGACAACAAAGTAGTAAAACAAAAATAACAAACTAAAACTGATTCTAACAAACTAACTGATACAACTCAACTACCAACAACAAAATCGCTGATACAATAGAACCCACTGATACACTTGAACTAAGTTGGTGAAGTCGGTGTATTCTTAACAGAATTAAACTTGAAGGGGCCTTAACCAAATTAAACCTAAGCTGTTCATGAACAACTCGATTAGTTTGCACCAAGTGTGCTAAATCACAGTGTGACAATCGGTCGTAGGTGGGACGTCTAGTGCCACATCAAGGAGATATAGATGCGCTAAGTGACATAAAATGAACCGCGTGCTTATTAATAAGTTACATGAACTGCATTTTTCATAAACCACATTAGTATGCATATTTGCACAAGTTATTAGGTCAACAAGAAATTATTCATTACAAATGGTTATAGTTGTCGAATCGTGAATCGAATCGTGAATCGAAATTGTGAGACCCGATTTCGTTTTATTTTCATAATGTTTATTCGATGTGTTAGTTATTGCTTTAATCATTATAGAACATGCTTTTATATGTTTCATGTATGATTAGGTTTGGTCTTACTTCGTTTGTTGGGTTTTCACCCAGCGATGACCACTCGAGCGGATTCCTATTCGCTCAAGTGAACAGCCGGGCACGAGATTTTATAAAGTCAGCCCATGCCTTGGTTTTTGAACCATAGCTTCTTTTGTAAGTTTTCTTCTCTCTCTCTACAAAGAACTCTCTAAACCTTTTCCTTCTCTCTAGTTTTAGTCTTGGTTCGAGTTCGGATCTTAGTGTTCGGATAGTCAATCCTCAATATCCTCGCCGTGGTCTTTGCGTTCATCTGAGCAGAATCGTGTTTTGACGACTTTGATTTCTTGCCGGAGTTCAAGGCTTCGAGTTTTAACTCACCGAGGTAGGATCCTAGACTATCTTGCCTTAAAGGGGTGCTATGTGGAGTTTTATGCTTTTCTACCATTTTTAAATGCATTAAATATCGAGTTTCGTGTAAGCTGTGTTTGGGTGGCCAAAAAAGCTTGTTGTGCGCTTTTATGATTTATTACGACTTTGGAAGACGTATGTGTTCATGTTGTTTTTGAAAAGAGTAGTTTTGAAAACCAAAAAAATTTATGTAAATATTTGCAAAAACCTGATCTTGAAGGTTTGGAGTTAACCCTTAAGGTTGAGCGTTGTTTTAACGTTGGTTGGTCTCTATGGTTAGATGGATGATGTTGATATATGTTTTAGATATTTGTACAAGGTCATGTGTATGCAAACTCGATCGATTCATGCATAATGAGAGGTGATTATTCGTCCTGTGGTGAAAGCTCGTGTAGATTTGCATAATTAGGGGTGATTCTTCGTCATGCAGTGAAAGCCCATAAAATTTTGCATAATGAGGAGTGATTATTCGTCCTACGGCGAAAGCCCGCCCGTGAAGATTTGCATAATAAGGGGCAGATTTTAGTCCTACGATGAGAGCCTACGAAGATGCATGTATTGCATATGAATTATTGTGGTTAGTACAAATCATGTTTGAGGCTCGTGCGAGTTGAAATATTATTATTATATTTGTGATAGCATGTTCTATTTTTACTTCATACTAGTCTGTTTTCTATTGAGTCTCGGCTCACGGTGTAGGATTTAAAAAAAAAATTCAAGTACACATGATCATGCAGGATGATCTAGAGAAGCCGAAGGTGGCAAAAAACTTTTCTTAGTTTTCCTTTTTGGTTGAACCATGTTTTGGTATGTATAACATTTTGGGAACAGAAAACTTATACCATAAGCCTTGCGGCATTTATTTTTATGCATGCATGTTATATGATCCATGAGAGGAACATTGGGCTCGTTGTTGTTTTTTGTTTCCATATGTTTAGGCGTTTGTATTTGCATTTCGACGTTTTATTAGAATCTTTTCGAGCCAAATGAGTGATTTCTTGATCACATAAATATTTTTGTCCCATATATATTGTTTGCTCGAACCCTGGTTCAAAATTGAGATTTTTAAGTGTGTTTTTGAGACTTGAGAAGATTTTTTAGTTTTTTGCTTGAAAATCTCTAGGGTGTCTCACCGCTCGAGCAGGGGATAGTCCGATAGAGAGAACAGCCGCTGTGTGAAAAAGTTAGATTTTGTTTCAAAAGGAGATTTTTGGTTGGAGAAGCTTGGGGTTACCCTTTTCGGCTTAAAATGAAATATTTTGTAATTGTTTTACAAACAAAATCTCGTTTTCGTTTTTGTTTTCGTAGAGTTTTATCATTTGAAAATCGAGACGTTATAACTTGGTATCAGAGCTCTGGGTTCGAATACCTAACAGCCATAGAAAGAGCTTACATCACCCTATATGGATGGTTACGTGTGCTTGATTGCATGTATTTAAATATTTTCATAACATGAGTATGATAACATATTGAGCATAAAGATGTCGTGTATATGTAAAAATGGAGGTTGGACCTTAGGATTAATTAATCTTACCTTCGGGTGTTTGGATTAACAAACTTGGAAGCCAAGTTAGAAATGCATTTAGTCGACGTATTTTCTAGCAATGAATCTAAGTGGGTTACCCAAATTGACTCGTCACTTTTATCGGTTCTCCTCGGTTTGTGAGATGTGTTTATATGATCTTGAATGGTTATGTGTTAGCATAATTATGTATTTTATGTTAGTAATAACATGATGTATTGAACCTTAGGTTATTATGTTCTATATCTCTTTCATATATGAATTGCATTTACTAGGAGAGAATGAGGCCGTGGTCGGGGTCTTGGTATGGGTCATGGAGGTGCGACCTGGTTGTTATTGATTGATGCGAGGTAAGGTCATGGATTAAGTGTTGATCGCTTTGTGCGTAGTAGAACTTGCTTGTAAGTTGGGGTAACTGCTTGAGTTGGTGTTGACCTTGGTTAATAACCCGTTATATGTTTATATGAGCAGGGTTTTGTTCTGGTGCAATTAAAGCACGGCTATCGGGTTGGTCGTAGTAGGGGACTCTTCTTGAGAAGTATACTATCGGGAGGTGAGTTGTGTTATTGGTGACATTGTGATTAAGAGCGATAGGGTGTTTGAGACCCTCAGTGATCATTTGTTATGATTGGATTAGGGGATGGTGATAATCCCTCTCGATTAAGGTTTGTGTATGTGGTTTGGTCGTGTTAAGGATTAGGTACGTCGTGAGTCATGCTATCTCATTAGTCGTGTACTCAGGGTTGGGGAATAGACGATAATATAGCGGATGAGATCATAGTAATCCTTGGCCAAACGCGTGTTGAGGTTGCGGAACGTAAAATGGTTTTAGGAGTATCCCTCATTTTTTGGGTGTTGTTGGTAGTCAGAGTAATACCTGATAACTTTGGATATCATATTCCTTGTCGAGATTCGAAAGTTGAGTTACAGATGCATAAGCTTAGAAATGTATTCAATGGATTAACCGTGAAGTCGTAGATGGGTTGGAATGTACGCTGGTTTAGATTTCGATTCTAGTGTGTGATGGATGTTAGTCCTTTTGGGAATTTCACAAGAGTAAAGGCTTGTGGTCTTGATCGTTATCCTCATAGTTAGGAGATCGTGTTCGGAAACTGTGTTGGGTGAGCACTGGAGTGTGAGTAGAGGAGTGTGCTTGAACAAAATTGAGATGTGAATAATGTCAGATCTTATAGAGACAATGTGGTCTTTTTAGTGTCTCCCTCACAAGTGCTAAGCGCACGAGATTTGAGAAACTCGTGAAGAGATTTGATGGTGTGGTTAGCTCAGTGCTTAATAGTGTATCATGAGTCTGATGTGCCTTGAGAGGTTCATTGAAGGGACGAAGGTTGTTTGTGTTCGGATATGGAGTTAGAGATGGGTATGTTGTTTGCCCTTGGAAACAAAATGTGAAGTAGTAAGGTTCTATAGTGTGCAGTAATGGTTTGAGTAAGCTAGGGTTGGCAGGCAAAAATCATGGATCCACAATGTGTGTAGCTGATCTAGTGCTCAGAGAGTGGGAGTGTGGATGATGTTTGTATAGTCATGGGAGTTATTGGTAACTCTGGGTGAGAGGTCTCAAATTGGGTCTTCTTTAGTGAAACGCCGGGTGCTTTCTTTATGGATTTACCTAAATAGTAGGCTCGAGGCCGTAACGTGACTGATGTTTACCTATTGGGAGTCAGGTTCGTGAAGCGCAATCTGGTGAGGTGAGGTCTTGGCGTGATGGGAGGGTTTGGTGTTATGTCTCCGTGTATGACCGGTAATGAGCTTGTAATTCTACGGGACGCATTGTATGGGGTCTAAGGAAGTTAAATGGTGTCCTGGGTGTACGAATGGGGTCTGAATTGGAGCACTCAGTGTGATGAAAAGTATGATTATCATGATTGGGGTCGACAACATTTGCATGATGGTGATCGATGCTAACTCAAGGTCAGATGGGCAGTGCTTTTCTAAACTGATTTTGTGATGGGTATTGAGAATGTGATGGTGTTGAATGATAGTTCCTGGTTGGTCGTTTCTTTTCTCTAGGTGGGGGAAGAGTTACCTTGTGGATGGTAATCATGTATGTGCCGTTTCATCCTGGTTAGATGTAGATGCTGGGATTTTTTTATTGATTTGGATTTGGTTGTGTTTTGAGACTATGAAAATCTCTGTGGATCTTGTATCTGTGTTGTGGTCCTTTAGTTGTAACTCGAGAACTTGTATCACTGTGATCGGGTGAATGTAGGACTGATTCCTCGTGCTTTCAACGAGTGCTTGATGAATGTATGTGTTTAAATGTTATGCATGGCTATGTGCTTTCCTAGAGGTATAGTGTCTGTGTGTATGACCTGGGATCCGATTGCTCCGGCGATGGAAAATCGTAAAGAATTGCATGATTGGGTTAGTATTATCCTGCGGTGGAAGACCGTAAAAGAGTACGCATGAGTGTAGTAAACATCGTAGGTCGTGGTAACCTAGTTAGAATATGACTTGTTATGTATGATGGTTGAACCATTTTGGATTGTGTTTCCTGAGATATCGGGTTAGTAGACCTGGAACGCCTATCCCTTCTGATGGGGAGTTAGTGTTGAGATGAAGAGCCTATTTCTGCAGAGATTGGTTAAGGATCGTTTAACCGATGTATAATGTATGTTCTGATTTGTATAGGAATGTTGATGTCCTTAGCTCTTGTTAGAATGAGATCTTTGTTGAAGCCTTTGTGAATGGGTTGTTCACGTGGTGAATTTTTTATAGACCTTTTGTGAGTTTCGATTTGCGTTCTACTTTGGCGTTTTGAACTACTCAGATTTCTCAAAGTTGGTGGTCGGTTGTCCACTCGCGGTGAAAAATGTGTTTAGATAGACCCGTCTGTTTAAATGGTATTCCTGAGAACGTGGTAAGGATTCAAATCATAGAAAACCAAGTTAAGGTTATTAAGAGAACTTGGTAAGGTATGAGTCAGAAGAATTTGATGTTTGAGAAGCCTTCGTCGGTGTGGCCTGTTGGGGCCTACGTAATTGTCTGATCTAGAACAGAAAGGCCATGCTGAGTTGTGTATAAGATGGAATTGTTAAGTACGAGCAACGATTCTTAGTTGGTTACTTGGTGCGAAAAGGTATGAATGGGTTGAATGGCGTTGGTGAAGGATCAGAGAATCTTGTGTATTGTTGACTAATGGAAAAGTGCTATATGTGCAGTATGGATGTAAACGAATCAGGTGAATGTGTGTGCAGGTGTTGACGAGCAAAATGGTTGATGATGGTCTAGACTTAGTATCCGACTCATTGCAAAATGTTGTGAAATCGAGGGACCGATGTATACGTTATGAGTTTGGGTTGATGCCAGATATAGGCGATTATGATTGATTAGAGGCTGAACAGTAGACTAAGAGTTAGAGGTCCGAAGGTGAAACGTGGGGAACGTATGTACGTTATGTGGTAACAGGAAATGTGATTGGGTTCGTGTAGGTAAGCATGTACCCATGGAATGTTTGGTCTGGGTGGCGTACCTAGTCTAAGTGACTCTTTGGGTTCATGTAACCGTGTTGATCTGAATGGCTATGATGTCAGGGTGGTAATCTCGACTGTGTAGAATCTTGGCCTTGATAATGATGCGACACCAAGTATTTTTGCAGGGTGAGAGTTGTGGTTCGCAATTAAGGATCTGATTGAGGATTGGTAGAGGGTAAAGGTTCAGACAGAATGTTGGTAACTCATGAGAAGGAAATATGTTCTTTGGAGTTTCCAGTGAATTGAATGAATTCCTTTCTTTGGAACCTGATGTTTGTGTTTTTGCTTAGAATGTGTATCTTGTCAGTTTCAGTGGTGGCATTCTGATATGCGTAGCAGGACGATGTGGCTTCGAGTTTAAAGTTATTAGGTAATTGTGAAGGTTTGAACAAGATCTTGGATACGAGATATATGGATCCTTGTGAGTAATGTCAGAATTTGACAACGTGTGTTTGGGCTTACGGGAGTAGCCCTTGGTGGGCATTGTGAGATGCAGATGAGCTAGTTTGTGGCAATACAAACGGGGGTGGTAGTCCTTACAATTTGAAGTAGAGAGTGTTTGGGACCAGTTCTAATTGTGGATTAGCCTCGGGCTAT
>JAUMHN010438084.1:0-11670 GCA_032360265.1 Heliamphora ciliata
TTCAATTGCAATTGAATTCTGCTATTGAATTCTGAAATTCAATGGCCAATGAATTCACAGATTCCAACAAAGATCACCTATATGTCCTGTCAGCTAGGCGACCTAATAAGACCATTAACTTCAGCAAAGCTCCCAAACTTATAAGGTACTTTAAAATATAGGTTACAAATAAGCAATTTCATAAGTCGAGATTTTCTTAACCAGTTGGTGTTACTCATATATTTATATGTATATGTGTACGTTGTAAAAATATTCATGACTTTTATGATATATATTATTATACACATGTTTTAAAAATAATTTTTATTTATAAAGTACAAAAAAAATATATTTTTTAGTAAGTCACAAATAAATTAGATTAGGTCTAATTTGGTTAAATTAAAGAAAACTTACGTAATAATTATTTCAGACAAAAAATAGTGTACAATTAAAAAATCAATTGAAAATTGAAGTGTTATCAAAAAATAAAAATTCGAATTCAATGTTTGTCTCATGAGACTATGAGAGACATATTGCACTGTTGCATCAGTGATTTTTAGTCTTCTTAAATTGATAATATGTGAAGGATTCAACATCTATATTCTTTTTGTACTTGCAATTAATTCTCTGCTCTTTGCATGGCATAGTGCCTTATAATATGTTAAATTGGCTATGTTATAAAAAAGATTAAGTAGATTAATATTGTTATTTATTGGAAAAACATATATTAAAAAATTTAATCAATAATTTTGTCTTTTGAAAAGTGAAAAAAAAAACTAAAAAATAAAACATAAGCATTCATCTACCGTCGTGATTGGGCTTGGGCTGTATGACCTTCGACCCGGCCCATCCCATTCCAACAACATTTGTTTTATTTTGGATTCTTATCCCAACTTCATTTCTGATCACAGAAAGAGTTGAACCATCAACCACCCATTTCTCTGCATATAAAACGACAGTACCAGCAAACTCTCATGTGGTTGTGGATTAACGGTCTGATATATGAAAACCCTTCACTGAACTCTCCCACTCCTCTCTCTCTCTCTCTCTCTCTCTCTCTCCATGATCACCACCAAGGTCTCAAACCTGATCAATGTATCACTTTGTCTCAACTTCGCTTCCAAAACACACCCCAACCATCTTGTTTATTTACAGTCCAAACCGTCACTGCACGGCAAATTCATAGTCTCCTCTTCTTCTGCTGTCAGCTCCAAGTGGAACTCCGGAGATGAGCGTTTGATAAATGGTGTAAATCGTTATTTTAATAGACACAGGGAGGAAGACGACGAAGGAGGAGAGAGAAAGGTAAACTGCGAGGTGGAGGTGATTTCCTGGCGGGAACGCAGAGTTCAGGCCCAAATATTCGTCAATGCCGACATTGAATCAGTCTGGAATGCTCTCACTGACTATGAGAGGCTCGCCGATTTCATCCCCAATCTTGTTTGCAGGTAAACGCAACACCTCGGTTTTATTTGAGATATGGAGTATAAATATATATACACACATACATACATACATGTAGGTGTTTATACATCTGGCTATTTTTGTATTGAGCTTGAACAATGTAAGGATCTTTTGCAGATCAGACATTAAAATATGTTTATCCTTAAGATTTCATGAATCTGTAAATTCAAGGGGGTGGGTCAATTTAGTTGCATTGGGTGCCTAAATTGGTAATCAAATAAAAATACTTAATTTAGTTTGACGAATTTAGTATTTAGGGATTTAACTTGTGGAGATTGGAGCGTTGGGATGCCAGAGAGGTAAAAAATAAGTGCCCGTAATAGGTCGAAGGAATACCTGGATGGTCGTATGTTTATAAAGCATGGAGCGACCTTTGAAATCGAATTGAAGTATTGCTGTGCATCTGTGATGCAAACCCTTGGTCTTATCTGTGTAAACCATGGAGTGACCTTTGGAATTCCTAGCGAATTGAAGTATTGATGGGATGCAAACCCTTGCAAAGAACTCATCTTTGGAAACTGACTTGCAAGGGAGGGTGCCCAAAATACATTATACACTTGGATAATGTCTTTTTCTAGTCGATGTGAGAAAAGACCGTAACCTACTATACCACAACACACTACCATGCTTCGCAATTGATGCTTTGATGGTGCACTTTCTTTCTGTTTTAGCGGCTACACTTGTCAATCATGATTCATCAACTTAGCATTGTGCCCATTCACAACACCAAGTTTTTTAAATTCAACCTATATGTCACTCTCTCTGTAATTCGGACCACAAAGCAGTAACTCATCTGATTCCATACTCAAAAAGGCGGTGTCTGATCGGATACTCAAAATGGTTACAGCTTTGATACCAAACGGTGCAAACCCCTGGGTAGAACTTACCCTTGAAATGGCTAGGGAAGGGTAACCTAGAGGCTTTTGTATACTTGGATAATCTCAATTTTAGTCACTATGGGAGAGGATCATAACACACTGATGGAGGATGCACTTTTTCCTCTTAAATTATCTTTTGCGATGTTGTATTTTGCAAACCGTACATTTGTGCATATGGATTTGAGGGTAGTTGAGCCCTCGCTCATTCCGGTGTCACTGAACCCTAAGCCTCTTAGCTCGCTGAGGGTATTTTTCTCTCGCTCCTCACATCCCTATTATTCCCTTATTTCCTTCCAACCTCTCATTGCAATCAAAACCGAAGTACTCATTAGCTATTATACCAGTTGCAAATTACCTTCCATTTTTTCTGTGTGCCAACAATTTTTTACGGCCTTAGTGCATGCTTATTGCCTTAAAACTTTCTTCAAATTGAAGACTAGCTTTACCATCCTTTTTTTGCGGTCAGCTAATTGGGACCCGCATAGGTGGACTCAACAATTTGAATGGTTGTGACACTAGACATAGTTCCAATCTAGTTTTATTTGCTATTGAATGGCCAAGTAAATTTCTCACTTTAGAACCTTGATTGCGGAGGGAAAGAGTTACTTTGACTTCTCATTTCAGTGATCAATTTTGAATGGCTTATCGATTTTAACTAATAAGTTAAAAGACACTTGAACTGTCACGCCCCAAACTTCAGGTTACATGAAACACTCATAAACAATCATATAAAACACTCAACCCGATGTTTACTCACAGATCAAAACATACATGCATTAAGTATAACCGCCAAAAAGACATACAATACACAGTTCCAACATCGAAAAACATGTTATAACCATACACGATCCAAAGAAAACAAAAGGAAGAATACAGATCTTCCGCCCCCAACCAGCCCCTCCGGATCAACTTACGTGACCGGTATCTGAAAAACATTTCAAATTCCACACCGTGAGCCAAAGCTCAACAGAAACTAGACAAGTATGAAATAAAAACTAAACATGCTAAGAAATTAATGTACGGTTTTCAATTCATACGAGTCTTGAAAACTATTTTGAAAACGGTTTTATATCTGAACTCATACGAGTCTCAAGAGAAAACATTTGGAAAACAGTTTGATATCATTGCTCATACGAACCTCGAAAATAGTTTGATATATATACTACAATATTTCACAAGCAAGGATAGACTCCTACGAGCCCCGACTCCTACGAGCCCCATATGCAACAGTTCTATCAAATGCTTGATGATTTATACTCAACACATGCCATCCACATAGCGCAACACATGCATCTTCTCGAGTTTCCACTGAAGGACCATATACGCCCCAACCAATTACCTTATTAATCAGAGTTAACATATATCTTCACGGATTTTCACCGTAGGACCATATATGCCCCTTAATATATATCTTCACGGGTTTACGTTGTAGGACCATATACGCCCCTCAATATACATCTTCACGGGTTTACACCGTAGGACCATATACGCCCCTCAATATAATACTTTAAAATAAGAGTTTTAACTAGTGCAACACATGCATATATAAAACTAGAGCTTTAGATGCACCAAAACCACATAAGACCACATATCCGCCCTACAACATGCATGAACAAAACTAGAGTTTTAAATACACAAAGCCACGTATAAACACTACGTTTCACATAACGACGCCACATAACCTGCCACAACATCTCATGCCACACAACTGACACGACTAACAACTTACGGAATAAGACCTACCCAAAGACCGACCCCAAACCTCCCACAAAACGGTTTTACAAACGTTTTCACAAAACCCCGGCTTTTCCCCTAAAATCCTCTTTTTAGAAAAGAACGTCGGACTCAACACATCCTGCACCCAACGATGCACCAACCACCACGCACATAACCGTGCACCAACACCCCGTATCTAACCATGCACGTTAACCCCGAGCACCTTCCGAGGCCACCACACGACCCCCAAGGCTACAAGACGACCAACCTCAACAAGAAACGACCCACACCCCTCTTCATGGATCCAGTTGACAGAATCCCATAATTGCATCAACCGAAAAGTCACAAGAGGAGAGCCAGTTGATTGAACCCCATAATTCAATCGACCAAAAAATCACAACGCAACCACCAAAACAACAAAACGCCCCCACACAGGACATCAGTCGACTGAACCCCCACCTAGTTGACCCAAAAGAGCTACTGGAATTTCATAGAATTCCCCCAAAACGTAGGTCAGTAGATTGGATTCTTAGTCCAGTAGACTAAACCACCCAAACGACAATCCACCTAGTTCAGTCGACTGATCCAAGGCGGAAACTAACTTCGAGTTACGAGAACCACCATCTCAACCCTAAATCGAAGCCTCCAAACTCCCTTTCAACACCCTCGGATATACCCTAGCCTAAAACCATCAATAACCACCGAAAGAAACATCTCGAAACCCGATTCACCCAACCGAAAACAACACAAAACGCCTTTTAAACCAAAACTCGGTTTGTCGAAACAGAAATCAATTTTTCATGTATTTTAAGACGGTAAAAACACACATGATTACACGTAGCACCCATATAAAACATGAGAGTCTAGGATCCTACCTCGTTGAGTTAAAAACTCGACGTCTCGATCCACGTGCAAAATTGAACTTCGTCGGAACGAAATTCTGCCCGAATGAAAGCGTAGACCGTTACGAGGATACTAAGGATCCGCTATCTGATTGTCGAAAACCAAGTCCCAGGTTCTCAAGAAGTTAAAGAGAAGGTAGAGCATTTGGTGAGTTTCAATTCTAGAGAGATGGAAAATATCTTGAAAAATATCTAAAGACAGATATTTATAGGCTCGCGAAATTTTTATTTTATTTTTTGAAATTCGCACCACAACGCCCAACGGTTCCGGGAACCAACCCCATATGTATTTCTAAATCCGAACATGCATAAAAACACATATGAACATGCTGTAACGAAAACGATAAACACGCGTTGAAAAACGCCGAAAAAAGAAAACGGGTCAGGGTCTTACAACTCTATTCCCCTTAAAGGAATTTCGTCCCTGAAACTCACCACAAGTTCAAAAAGAAACAACCCCGTCGATCACCATTGACATAGGTATAGGAGATGGCTAGCCAAACCATTCATAGGATACAGTCAAACAAGGTCTTATATTCTAAACAACGGCTGACTATATCAAAGACACATGATCTACAACTCGTTTCAACCTCATATCCTCACCAACCGCTGTCTCAACACAGCATAGCACCCACGGAGTCCATCACCAACTCCACAACAACTGAAAAGAAGAAACATGATGCTCCCTGGTCGATAAGAATACTGGTATAAAGTCTGCATACTCAGAAAGTACCTCTACTCACTGGAGGAATAGCCGCATCATCAGGCACAACCGCTGCCCTGGAAGAACTAGGAGCTGCGAGGGTATACACCCGACCCTGCGTCATCCTGGTCTGTCCGCCATAGCCCGTCACTGTCGGCTGTCGTACCGACTAAACTGAAGTACCCTTATCTGCAACCCGGGAAGTCTAAACTACGGGATGCTGCTGTCGATCCTGCAAAAACGAATACTCTAGTGTGCCTACTGTGCTCAGCGCACTCTCTCTGGGGACAATTCCTACGAATGTCCAGTCTGGCCACATCTAAAACAAATCGGCGGTTCCCTCCCCTGTGACTGAACCGGTGCGGGACCCTGGGATTGCCTCAACTGTGGATCCTGGTATTGCCTCAGCTACAGGCAATCTGGCACATGATGCCCCGGCTGTCCACATCGATAACATCTAACCTCCCTCTACTCTGGCTTCCCCGACGAAGCCATCGATGGTGCTGGTGCAAAAAACAGGTGTGGTAATCTGGATGGATGAAAACTAACGCTAGAGGACTTCTGCCTCTTGTTGGAACGCTCACCTGTCTGTGCCTCTGTCCCACCCTGCAGTGACCTGGCCTCCTTGGAAACCCAAATCTCAGTTAAAGTGTTCTCAATCCTCGCTGTTGCCTGAAAGCCCGCTCCTCGACCGCAGCTCGTTTGTACTCACCGACTCTGGCGTAAACCTGGATAGACTGGTAAACCTAGCCTCGTACTGCATAATACCCATCGCCCGAAGCTGGAAAATACTTTTCTAGAAAAACCCCTGTGAAAGCTGCTCATGTGCCCTCCACAGTATTCCGAGCGTATTTTCACCACTCATGAGCATCCCCTCTCAACTTGAAGGTAGCAAAAGGAACCGACAAATCGTCCTCCACAATCTGCAGTGTATCAAGGATTCGAGTCACCAGCTCCAACCACTCTGTCGCCACTATAGGATCAGGATCCCCAGCAAAGGTAGAAGGATCCATACGCCTGAACTCCCGCATCGCCACCGTTGCCCTCAACTCGGGCTCTCTCTCTTTTCCCCTAGCGGTCTCAATCAACTGCTGGATGGAGCCTACCAGCACACGCAGCAACTCAGTTGCGTCCATCGGTCCTTAGGGAGTATTTGCATCCCCAGCATCAGGGATAGGCACATTCCCTCCGCCAAAATCATGGCCATGGCCTCGACCACGGCCTCGCCCTCTCCGCACAGACATCACGTCTATATGAAAGAAATATAGAACAAAAGATGCAGCATATCGCATGAACATAAACACTAACCACATAAGTATGCTAACACGTAGGCACATAGGTTCATGCTAAACAAACTCCACATATTGAGGAGAACCAATAAGAGTGACGCGTCAATTTGGATAACCTATTCAGATTCCTTGCCAGAAAACACGTCAGCTACATGCGTTTTTAACTTGGCTTCCAAATTTGTTAATCCAAACGCCTAAAGGTAAAACTAATCAATTCTAAAGTTCAACCCCCATACTCACCTATACACAACTTTCACGCTTACTCAACATGCTAACACGTTCATGTTATTAAAACATCTAAACACATGCAATCAAATACACGCAATCAACCTCACACGGTGATGCACCCTCTTCCCATGACTCTTAGGTATTCGAATCCAGAGTTCTAATACCATTATGTCATGCCCCAAACTCTGGGTCACGTGAAACACCCATAAACAACCATATAAAGCACCCAACCCGATGTTTACTCACTCATCAAAACATACATGCGTTAAGTATAACCGCCAAAAAGGTATACAATACACGGTTCCAATACCGAAAAACATGTTATAACCATACAGGATCTAAAGAAAACAAAAAGGAAGAATACAGATCTTTCGCCCCCAACTGGCCCCTCTGGATCAACCTGCGTGACCGGTATCTGAAAAATATTTCAAATCCCACACCGTGAGCCAAAGCTCAGCGAAAACTAGACAAATATAAAATAAATGCTAAACATGCTAGGAAAATAATGTATGGTTTTCAATTCATACGAGCCTCGAAAATAGTTTTGAAAACGGTTTTATATCTGAACTCATACGAGTCTCATGAGAAAACATTTGGAAAACGGTTTGATATCACTGCTCATACGAACCTAAAAAATAGTTTGATATATATACTACAATGCTTCACAAGCAAGGATAGACTCCTACGAGCCCGACCCCCACGAGCCCCACATGCAACAGTTCTATCAAATACTTGATGATTTATACTCAACACATGTTATCCACATAATGCAACACATGCATCTTCTCGGGTTTCCACCGAAGGACCATATACGCCCCAACCAATTACCTTGTTAACCAGAGTTAACATAATACCTTTACGAATTTTCACCGTAGGACCATATACACCCCTCAATTTACATCTTTACGGGTTTACACCGTAGGACCATATATGCCCCTCAATATAATACTTTAAACCTGAGTTTTAACCAGTGCAACACATGCATATGTAAAACTAGGGCTTTAGATGCACCAAACCCACATAAGACCACATATTCGCCCTACAACATCCATGAAAAAACCTAGAGTTTTAAATGCACAAAGTCACGTATAAACACTACGTTTCACATAACGACGCCACATAACTTGCCACAACATCTCATGCCACACACCTGACACGACCAATAACTTACAAAATAAGTCCTACCCAAAGACCAACCCCAAACCTCCCACAAAACGGTTTTACAAACGTTTTCACAAAACCCCGGCTTTCCCCCCCAAACCCCCTTTTTAGAAAAGAACATCGGACCCAACATGTTCCGCACCCAACAATGCACCAACCACCACGCACACAACCGTGCACCAACACCCCGTCGCTAATCATGCACGTCAACCTCGAGCAACTCCTGAGGCCACCACACGACCCCCAAGGCCACAGCACAACCAACCTCAACAAGAAACGACCCACACCCCTCTTCATGGATCCAGTAGACAGAACCCCATAATTCTATTAACCAAAAAGCCACAAGAGTAGAGCCAGTCGCTTGAACCCCATAATTCAATCGACCGAAATGCCACAACGCAACCACCAAAACAACAAAACGCCCCCACACAGGACATCAGTCGACTGGACCCCTACCCAGTCGACCCAAAAGAGCTGCTGGAATTTCGTAGAATTCCCCTAAAACACAGGTTAGTCGACTGGATCCTCAGTCCAGTCGACTGAATTACCCAGTTCAGTTGACTGAACAACCCAGTTCAGTCAACTGACCCAAGGCGGAAACAGACTCCGAGTTACGGGAACCACCACCTCAACCCCAAATCGAAGTCTCCAAACTCCCTTTCAACACCCTCGGACATATCCTAGCCCAAAACCATCAATAACCACCGAAAGAAACATCTCGAAACCCGATTCACCCAACCAAAAACAACACAAAACGCCTTTTAAACCAAAACCCGATTTATTAAAACAGAAATGAATTTTTCATGTATTTCAAGACGGTAAAAACATACATGATTACACGTAGCACCCTTATAAGACATGAGAGTCTTGGATCTTACCTCATCGAGTTAAAAACTCGACACCTCGATCCACGTGTAAAACTGAACTTCGTCAGAACGAAATTTTGTCCAAATGAAAGCGTAGCCCACCACGAGGATACTAAGAATCATCTATTTGATCGTCGAAAACCAAGTTCTGGGCCCCCGAGATGTTAGAGAGAAAGCAGAGTGTTTGGTGAGTTTCAAATCTAGAGAGATGGAAAATATTTTGGAAAATATCTAAAGATAGATATTTATAAGCTCGCGATTTTTTTTTTTGAAATTCGCATCACAACGCCCAATAGCCCCGGGATTTAACCCCACAAGCATCTCTAAACCCGAACATGCAAAAAAACACATATGAACATGCTGTAATGAAAACGATAAACACGCGTCGAAAAACGCCGAAAAAAAGAAAACGGGTCATGGTTTCACATGAACCATGGGTAGGATTTGTTTATAGTGGTGGTTTCAAGCATGAAGGAAGGCTCTTCAAACCTTTTTGATTGATCGAGGAAAGGGGATGGAAAAAAAAGAACCAAAGTTAAAATTTCATACATTTTTGACATTTTATTATATGGAACCCAAGTCTTTATTCTTCGAGCTTTCTATTCCTTTTGTATATAGATAAATGAGATTCGTAACTTTTGACATTAAAGGGCTTATTGAATCAAGGTTTTAAATATCAGTTAGTATATATGGTATCGACCGTTATGTATTGATGGTTAGTTTTGTGTTCAAATCTCAAATTACATAATTTTTGTTATATGCGTTTTTTTAGTAACATTTAAATTTTTAGAACCTAATCATCATGAACTATAAAACAAGATTTATATTGAATATAAAAATTTGAAAAAATTAATTAAAAATGAGAATTTTTTCATTTCAAGGAAATAGCTTGGAAATGAGAAATTGGTGTAAATGTACAAATATTACATGGACAATATTAAATCAAAAATGAGAATGTTTTTTAAAAAAATGTGACTTTCAAAATGAGAACTTTCTCAACAAACATTTAAAATGAGAAACTAATGTTAATAAACAAATACTATATAAACTGAGAAATTTGACATTGTTGATAATGAGAAATAGTGTACAATGATAAAAAAAAATGTCCTTGTACCTTCATATATATATATATATATATATATATATATATAGACACACACACACACACAAATACACACACATTGTTATTTATAAACAATTATAAATGTTTAAAATGAAAAAATTCAATCACATAGCAAAAATGTTGCCATCAAGAATAGTCAAAAAAGAAGAGATGTTATCAAATAGGAAATGTTGGTACGCTTTAATTAGGGATAAAACTGCTCAAATTGCTACTAACTTTAGAAATAGGATATTATGGAATAGTGAAAAAGTAGACAAAATTTATTCCTAAGCAAGTTGTAAGAATAGGACTCTTGACCGAATCTCCCATAATTATTTTATTTGACCATTTGTTCCTTTATTGTCAGTGGGAGAATTCCTTGCCCACATCCTGGACGGATATGGTTGGAGCAGAGAGGCTTGCAACGAGCATTATATTGGCATATAGAAGCCCGCGTTGTGTTGGATCTCCAAGAAGTTTTGAATTCAGTGAGCCTCTTTATCCTAAATATTATGTTACTATGTCTATGGCTACTGCTACAAATATTTTGGTGTTATGATCTTGTTGCCAATACCTAACGACTTCTATCTTTTTGTGTGTCTTTGCATTTTTTCTTTCTGTTTTCTTTTGGGTTGGGGGAGGGAGAGTTTTGAAGTGTGGGTATTAGACATTTTTGCAAGAGCATGTGTATTTCCCAAGCAATAAAGAATGTATACCCCGAATGTCAGATCCCAAATCATTAAGACATGATGGGTGGGTAACATTATCTTTTTATCTATTTGGGCACGGGGAGAGGGGGTTACTGAAACTCTCTGGAATATGAATCGGAATTTGTAAATCCCAAACAAAGAGCTTGAGATTTATCCAAACAAGCATGCATCCAAAGCATCTTCCTTCCAACTCTCACAATCATTATTATGCCAGTATTTTTGTCTAAACTTTATTGTTAAGTATGCTGATTAATTTTGGAAATATGATAAAGACTATTGATATGCATTCTAGATGATATTAAGAACTAGATAGTCGCGCTGCCATTGTGTAGTCTGGGATATAAACGTACAGTTATTTTTAAAAGTTTGTTGCCATGTGTTTCCCCCCTTTTCTCTTCATGCTTGCAGTACTCTATTGGTTATTGATTCGGATTTTGGCTTATATAAAGATCAAGGATCAAAATTTTGTTTTGGTGGATTGTTTTAGTCGGTTTGAAAATGGAAACGTTTTGGAAATGTTTTGAAAATATGATGAAAATAGAGAAAAAAAAATTTGAAAACATAAGGAAACATTTGAAAACATGAATTTAAAGCATATTTTTAGGCTTTTCTAAAGCTAGCAAATAAACAATTTAACATGTTTAAGAGATATATATCAATTTTAAAGAGTTA
>JAUMHN010438095.1:0-11670 GCA_032360265.1 Heliamphora ciliata
AGCTCTGATAACATGTTAAGAATAATGGAAAGACGTACCCTAATGGGTAGTCGAGCTCTTATTTATAATCAACTTAGAGAACATTTTTACAATCATACACCCACACACACCGGAACATAATAATAATATAATAATAAGCTATTAACAATTCTCACACCCCCCTCAAACTTATAATGCGAGCCTGGTGAGCAGAGAGAACTTGTTAAGCGGTAATCGAAAACGAACCGAGGTGTGAGTCTTGGTGAAGAAATCGGCAAGTTATAAGGACGAGGAGACGAAGAGGAGATCAATAATACCAAGCTAAAGATGTTGATGAACAAAATAATAATCACTCTCTATATACTTCGTACGTTCATGGAAGATAGAGTTATGAGCTATCTAGTTCGCACTCTTATTATCACAGTAGAAAGAAGTAGCAGAAGAAAAAGAGATACCCAAATCAGAGAGGAGCCAACGGAACCAAACAATCTCGGTAGTAGCATGAGCTATGGCCTGATATTCAGCTTCAGCAGTAGAATGAGCAATGACAAACAGTTTTTTACTTTTCCAAAAAATGCGGGAGTCACCAAAAAATACATAAAAGCCAGTAATAGACTTGCGATCAGAGGCATCACTAGCCCAATCTGCATCAGCATAAGCCCGAAGAGTCAATCGGGAAGACAAAGAAAAGAATTGGCTCTGAGAAATAGTGCCACGAACATAACGCAGAATGCGAAGCAGAGCTGCCCAATGAGTGGAGTGAGAAACAAATTGACTCACCACATTTACGGCATACGCAATGTCAGAACAAGTCACAGTAAGGTAGACCAGACACCCAACCAGCTCTCGGTAGATAGTGGGATCCTCAAGAGGAACGCCACCAGAAGGAGAGAACTTAGCATGCAACTCAATGGGAGTATCCACGACTTTATCATTAGTGAGACGAACATGATGGATCACCTCAGTTGCATATTTTGATTGCGAGAAGTGATAACCTGTTGGGGAAGAAGCAACCTTTGTACCAAGAAAATATCGTAAAGGACCCAAATCTTTCATTTCAAATACACGGAAAAAATGCTGTTTCACTTCAGAGATGGCAGTAGAATTAGAACCAGTGATGATTATATCATCCACGTATAATAACAAAATAACCAATCTAGTATAAGTGTGGCGGAGAAACAAAGTAGAATCACGAGAACTAGGGGTGAAACCAATCTGAGTAATCGTAGACTGGAAACGCTCATGCCAAGCATGAGGGGATTATTTCAAACCATAAAGGGCACGCTGAAGATGACAAACGGTACCAGGAGCATGACGGAGACCTGGAGAAAGGCGCATATAAACTTCCTCATTGAGATGCCCATTGAGAAATGCATTCTTGACATCCAATTGGAAAAGAGTCCATTAACGAATGGCAGCAACAGAAATCAAAGTACGAACTGTAGTCATTTTAGCCACGGCTGCGAAAGTTAATCAATGTTATACTCCTGAGAAAATTCCTTGGCAACTAACCGGGCCTTATAGCGCTTCAGAGAACTATCAGAATGAGTTTTAACTTTGTAGATCCACTTACATCCAATAAGGTTTTTATCAGCTGGCAGTGGAACCAAATCCCAAGTATGAGCCTTCTGAAGAGCAGTTAATTCTTCGTGCATGGCATTGATCTAGTTTGGATCAGTACATGCTTCCTTATAGGACTGAGGTTCAAAGTAAGTATGAAGAGCAGATAAAAAGGCACGATAAGAAGGTGAAAAGTATGTATTAGAAAAATCAAGTTTACTGGCGGAGTACGAGCACGCAAAGGATAGCGCCGTTCAGGGGGATCAGGATCCATAGAGACAGGGGAACTGTGTCGGAACTAGTGGATATGTGTTGAGAAGGGGGAGACAGCCTACGAGAATAGACTAATGGGAAAGACAAAATAGCAGAAGGACGAGACTGAGAAGGAAGGTCAGAAATGTCAAGAGTATGAGTAAACTCATCAGAAGGCATATCATGCGGGAAAGGATCAATAACAATTAGATCCTCTTTGGGAAGAGGGGCATATTTGGATGGTAGAGTAAAATATGAGAGATGCTCAAGAAACTTAACATGACGTGAGACGTAAAAGCATTTAGATACAGGATCATAACACTGATATTCTTTTTGTATAATACCATAACCCAAGAAGACACAAAGAGCGGAACGAGCACTAAGTTTATTCCGCTCTCTTTTGGAAAAAAGAACAAAGCAAACACAACCAAAAACACGTAACAATGAGTAATTAGGAGAGTGACCTATCAATTTTTCATAAGGAGAAATGCCAGAAAGAAGAGGGGTAGGTATACGATTAAGAAGATATACTGTAGTAAGAATTAATTCTCCCCAGAAAGTGGTAGGGACAGATGAAGAAAGAAGAAGGGAGCGAGCTATGTTAAGAATGTGCCAATGTTTTCTTTCAGCTTTACCATTTTGTGCAGGAGTGTCGGAACACGAAAATTGATGAATAGTGCCAGATGCAGCTAAGAAGTCGATGAATTCGGTAAGAAAATATTCTCCACCCAAGTCTAAAACGGAGGGTCTTGATGGTTGTAGAAAATTGGGTGTTAACCATGGAATGAAATGTGTGATAAATATGAAAGAAATCGGATTTGTGAGACATCAAATACATCCTACAAAATCGACTATAATCATCAATGAAGGAGACATAATCCATTGACCTCCTCTTTGTTGCAATGGGAGAAGGACCCCACACATCAGTATAAACAAGGGAGAAAGGAAATGTAGATAGCGAAGTACTATTAGGAATGGGTAGAGCTGATATTTTTGTAAGTTTACAACGACTACATTTAGAAATGTCGCTGGCAGACACTTTACCCAAGCAACCAGACTGAACTAACTGTTTTAGGCGGTCACTAGATAGATGACTTAACTGAGAATGCCAAAGGTAAAAAGGAGAAGAATGCTGATCTAAAGAAAAAGAAGATAAAGCCGCAGAGGAGGAACCTAAAGGGAGATTCAAACTTTCCAACACATATGAATCACCAATCCTACGCCCGGTTCCAACCTGTTTTTGGGATGTCCAATCCTGAATAACACAATTAGAGAAAAAAAACACGTCAAAATCATAGTCAGAAAGCTGACTAATAAATAATAAACTAATAGTCAACTGGGGAATATAAAAGACATTAGGTATGGATAATGAAGTGGATGAAGAAGGAATAACAGAACCAATAGAAACAATTTGCATAGAAGCACCATTGGCAGAGAAATAGAAATTGGAGAAGTGGGGGAGGTATAATTACTAAGGCTGGTCAAATCAGATGTCATATGATGAGAAGAATTAGAATTAAATATTCAAGTAGCGAGGGAAATACCAGTAAGATAGGAACTATGCAAACCTGAAGAGAACGTATGCATAGTAGATACATGAGATTGGAGCCCAAAGGGTACCTACATGGTCTGTGGTCTGAAACTACTCAAACAGAGAACGCACTAAGGAGATTGGAGCACCACTAAAATGCGAGAAAGTCTAAATCAAATGTCAAAATAACCAATGTTCAAAATAACCAGAACCAAAGGTACGAAATCGGCGAGGACGAGAGAACGCTGCAAATATCCGGCGAGATCGCTGGCGTTAGTGAAAGGTTCCGACGAGGTCGTCAGCGTTGGTGAAGGGTTCTGGCGAAGTCGGCGACGTTGGTGGAGAGATCCGGTGAAGTCGTCGGCAGTCAAAAAGAGTCCCGGCCAAGTTTGAACAAACTAGTATTGCCAAACAGTGCCAATATTGCAACAGGTGTTGCTGCCGGAGGTCGGCGAGGTTGTTGTAGAGGTCACTGGAGTTCGGCAAGGTCGCCGGAGGTTGGCGAGGTTGCCGATGAGCTAAAAACGGTCGTTGGAGGTTAGTTCCAAGGCCAAAGGGTTGCTGTCCGAGGCCAATGGTGTGCAGATCTAGGGGTTTCAGTCGGAGAAGAGGAAGGACCAGGCGACTGCGAAGATGGATCCTGTTGCGAACTAGGGTTTCAATAGGATAAGGAGAAGGACTAGGCGACTTGTGAAGAAGGACCAGGTGACTACGAAGAGGGATGCTATTGCGAACTAGGGTTTCGGTCGGAGAAGGAGAAGGAGAAGGACCAGGCGACTGCGCAAGAGGGAAGGACTAGGCGACTGCGCAAGAGGGAAGGACTAGGCAACTGCGCAAGAGGGACCATGCGATTGCGAAGATGGATGTTGTTGCGACTGGGTGGTGCGAACTAGGGTTTCGAGTTTTGAGGTGGAAGACGATGACGGTGCTGGAGGGAAGGGTGGCTGACGGATTAGGGTTTGGAACCCTGCTCTGATACCATGTAAGGAAATAAACACTAATATTATTGTATTTTGAGTCAAAAGACTTAATTTACAATGAAAGAATACATCAAATTTATAGGTTATAGAAATCCTAATAATGGTAATAGACTAATTAGGAAACTAAATCATAATAATATTAATAGTAATGATAGTATATTTTGACAATCTTGATAATGAGAAAATATCCTAACCATATATTCTCACAAGGAGAAAAGCCAAAGGGAAATTTTGAAGGGGGAGTTTGAAAAGTTAGCTAAGGTAGAGGAAATTAGCTGGAGATAAAAATATTGAGTTCTTTGTTGAAGGCTGGGACAAAATTGCGTGCTTCTTTCACAGGGTATCCAATGCTCATATACTTGCCAACATGATTGAGAAGGTGCATGTAAATGGTGCTCTTCTGTCTAGGGAGGAAGAGGTTTGGTCAGTTTTGAATTTTTTTTTTTACCGGATTGGCTGGTTCAATGCAAATCCCGGCGATTTTTAGCAAAATCATTAACAATTGCAGTTCAATCATTGGCCCAGTCGAACCGGTACTGGGTTAGACTAATCCATAAATCCTATTATATGGACACAAAATTGACATTCTCATGCGTTTTACAACTTCAGTTCAGATTTATCTTTGCAATTGGGTTTTAGCCATTTAGGGTCAGGCGAGAGGTAGCTGAGAGGGAAACGCGACGCGAAGCGAGACTGTCGTACAACGAGACGTGGTGGTGAAACAAGATAGTGACATGAGATCACTTGGAATGTCATGTCGTGCTGAGGAGATACACGGAGACGTGAGACGACATGAACTGCTTCCACCTCCATCCAAGTCTTCTATGATCCTTTAGCCTTCATCAATTTCTCCTCTCCTCCTCCTCCCCCTCCCTGTGTATCTCCTCTCTCCGTGCTTAGTCCTTTGTTTGTTTGTGTGCAATATCAAAACTGGCGTGTGTTCACTAACCATTAATGTGTCATGTCGTGCTCTGTGTATGCTTTGTTTGTATTCCCTGATTAATAATCTATCATGACCCATGATAAAAATTGCAGAGCAATTCTTTAGATTACTAATTGTTGATTTTAGATTAATAATTTGCTATGACTCATAATTTGTCTTTACCCATTATCAATTCATATGCTTCAGTTTTCATATAATTGCAGAGCACCTTTTTATCATCATAATTTTTTGTTAGGTTTTTTGGGTGAAACCCAACTATTTCCTTCTATTTTTTGTATGCAGTTAAATGTCATTTGGCCAAAATTCAATTGCACATTTACCTATTTACTAGGGGGAAAACCGATCTTGCATGGGAACATGTGACTGAGGGTCGAGCGACCGGCGGGAAGAAGATTTATATGTGATTGTATTGTGGGAAAACTATTAAAAGTGGAGGGATTAATAGAATGAAATGACATCTTGTAGGAAAGTCAGGTAAGAATGGCCATGTAAAAAGTTTTCTTCAGATGTTAGGTACAAACTGGAAGTCTCTAAGAGCAATTACTGGAAAAAAAAAAGGCAAAGTGAAGAAAATTATGAGCTATGTAATCCCTATGGTCTAGGTGTTTTCCATTGAAGAAATAATTCCACAATGTAATAGTAGGAATAAGAGTAGATCAACAATGACATGTAAGTGGAATGGAAAGGAACCCACCAGAGTAGGTGATTATTTTGCACCAAAGGATTGGCATCTCAACCAACCATTAAAAGTGCGACGTAGGGCACATATGCTTGTTGCCAAATTTATGTATGATGCTTGCATTCCAATTAATGCGGTGAACTCCATTTACTTTGAGCCTATGTTTGATGTTGTAATTGCTATGTAGGATATCAGGCTCCTACGTATAATCAAATACGAGAAACTTTATTGAGAGACTCAAAGAAGGAGCTTCAATTGTTTATTGACTTATTGAAAAGTACTTTGGTTGATACTTGATACACTACAAAGGTTATGGTTGGAGTTATGGTAGACAAAGAAGTCTTAATTTTATTATCTATTACTCTAGGGGAATCACTTTTGTGAAACCAGTTGATATTTCTAATGCGTCTAAAGATGTCCCTCTTCTTTTTAAATTGTTTTAAGAAATTATTGAGTAAGTAGAAGTGAGTAATATTATTTGCATGGTGACTGATAATGGACCAAACTATGACATTACTTGAACTGACCCTTAAGCGATATTGCAATGATGGAGCATGTACATGACCTTGCCACTAGAGCATCAACAGGGACAAAATATGCTTACAATTCCCCATAGTTGTTAACTTCTAACATGTCATCCTCTTCATAATCTATAATAATCATCACAAAATCATCAATTATTTATTCTATGATAATGAATTTGTAAAAATTTACTAGCCATCTCGTAGACTACGGCATTGCCTCCTATTTTGTGGAATTGAAGTTCCTTTACGAAGCATTTGCTCCAACTCATCATAATCAAGAAGTGGAGGCTCTTCTTCTTCGACAATTCAAAACTCAATTTTTTCAATGCTTTCATTATTGACTAGATCATAATTTTTCGTTTGGTAATAATGTCTACATTTTTCACTTGAAAGTGGGATTCAATAAATAAATAAATAATTCATTGATAAATGTATGAGATCATTATCAACCAAATCATAGTTTTTTGTTTTGTAATAATGGCTACATTTTACACTTGAAAGTGAGATTCAATAAATAAATAATTCATTAATAAATGTATTAGACTTGAGAAAGTTTAGTTTACCTATTTTTCAAATGCAAGTTATAATGAACATACACAAGATCATTGAGTCATTGATGTTCTAATATATTCCTCTTCTTTGTGTGTATACGTTCAAAAACATTACAATTCCTTTTGCATGCAGAAGAGCTCCTAGTATGTCTAAGAATTCGAATTGCCAACTTCTGCAAGTTTGGAGCACTAAGGCCAAGTCACCTCCACCATTCATCTAATTATCAAGGAAAATAAAACAGAAAAGAAATAAATAAATTACACATCTTTCCAAATCAAATTAAATTAAGTACTAATTTATTTGGTTATGTAGTCTTCACTATAGTAATAACAAGTTACTTCCAAAGCTTTCTAATCGATCTCCAAACATTCTAGTTTCATCCATAAGCTTCGTTTCACTATACGTGGCTTTGGTCTCAATTACATCAAGAAAACTAGCCATAACCTCTTGTTTTTTGCAAAATGATGCTTGATCATATTGAAAAGCGTAGTTCAACCAATAAGGTGTAGCATAGATATTTCTCCGTAATTACGTATCCCAACTCGTCTAATGATAGTTGTATAAGGCTTATACTTTTCCTTTTCTTCATGATAACATTCTAAATGGCCATGTGTGCCTTATACATGTCGTTACATACATCTCCCATGGAAGGCTTTTCATCTCCATCAACAATACACATAAGTGGCTCAACAATCTTAATAATGATCGAACAATCATTCCAAAACTTGTTATCTAGAATGTTGGTAAATTCTCTCTTTCTTTTTGCATATCTTGAATCCGCAAAATCCTTACTTGTTATCAAAGCTTTGTCATCATGCATTAGTTTATAAAGATTATGTAGTGCAATGAAAGTAGTGGCAAAACTTGTTACTCCTGGGTGCGCAATTTCAGTCCGACCCTTCTTTTTTCCTTTGCCAAGCTAACAAACATGAGCGATCATAAGCATATTTTGTCACCGTTGATGCTCTAATGGCAAGGGCATGTGCTTGCTCCATCTTTGCAATATCACTTAAGGGTAAGTTCAAGCAATGAACCGACCAATTTATATTTTTGTAAGTTTCACATATAATTCTTCCAACAGCAACATAGTTTGCTCCATCATCTGTCATCATAAATAGGTTGAAAGTAAATGTAGTGATCCCGGGGTGGTCGTTGGTGCAAAATAATCACCTACTCTAGTGGGTTCCTTTTTCCTTTTGTGTCATTATTGGTCTACTCTTCTTCACACTATTGTTGTCACACCCAAACCCAAACAAGGAAAAGATGAAGGGAAAGCTTAGGAAAACCACAATACCATAATCTTTTAAAGCAGAACCTCTTTTTAAAACAAAAAGAATTTCAATATAAGGATATAATATTTGAAAAGTAGATTTATGGGGCTTCAATTTAAACATAAGGATGACCCAAAAAGGCTTTGAGATGAAGGAGATACAGGAGCAAAATTTTGAAAATTTGAAAAGTGCTTCACCAAACAGACCGCTCATAACATGATCACAATATATCTGAGCCTCATTATCCTATTGCTGGGTATCGATAACATGACAGAGAAGATTAGGTTGCGGCACCATCGTAAACAACGCAACACACTCGTCGGTCTCATCGAGATGTAAATTGAACTCTCTGACCTCTCTAAGCATATTCCACTCCCAAATGGCTACACGGGCCAAAGAACTAAGAAATTTCCGACCATGAGCATTGGTCACTAAGTTAGCCTTCCCCGAATGATAATGTAAATCAAAGTCATAATCTTTCATGTACTCCACCACCTCCGTTGCCGTAGATTCAAGTCATTTTGAAAAAATAAATACTTTAAGTTTTTGTGATCCGAGAACACCTCAAAACGTTCGCCATATAAATTGTGCCTCCATGCCTTCAAAGCAAAGGTCATAGCCACAAGCTTTAAATTGTGCGTCGGGTAATTCTTCTCATGTGTCTTCAACTGTCGAGAACCGTAGGCGACTACTCTACCCTATTATGTCAAAACCCAACCCAAGCCGTCGTGGGATGTATCACAATACACAATATAGCCCAACCCTCGTTTTGGTATAATTAAAACGGGCGCACTAGTCAACCTCTTCTTTAATTTCTGGAAAGTAAGCTCACAAGTTTCGTTCCACACAAACTTGATCCCTTTGCGTGTAAGGTGTGTCATAGGCACGACAAATCGAGAGATTTTTCACAGATCTCAGGTAGTAACCCGCTAACCCCACGAAGCTTCAGATCTCAAAAACACATTTAGGTCATTCCCAACTCATCACGACATCAATCTTCGAAGAATCTATTGCCACTCCGTCTCCCGAAACCACGTGCCCAAGGAACTTCACTTCGGGCATCCAAAACTCACATTTCTCATATTTCGCATACAGTTAGTGTTCTTGCAGTTGCAACGCGATTCGCAAGTGTTCATCGTGAGCCTCCCTCGATGGTGAATAAACCAAGATATCATCCACGAACACCACTACAAACTTATCAAGGTAAGGGTGGAAGACACGGTTCATCAAATACATAAACGTTGTCGGAGCATTTGTCGAACCAAAACGCATGACCAAGAATTCATAGTGCCCATAATGGGTGCGGAACGTTGTCTTCGCAATTTCCCCTCCTTTATTCTTAGCTGATGGTAACCTGATCTCAAGTTAATTTTGGAGAAGCAACTAGAACCCTTCAGTTGATCAAACAAGTCATCTCACATCTTCTCTATGTTGATGACACTTGGGGTGTTTACGGGTGTTGAGTATTTGTTAAATGGGTATCTGCAAGGTACTCTTATTTATTTTGAGGTTGTATCGAGCCTTGGGGTGAATTTGACCAAGTCAGATGTTATCTCAATTGGCGATGCTTCGAACCTAGAGATAAGATATTCTGTGGTGTAATATTGGGTTGCTGCTAGTTATTTATTTTGACCTTTCGTTAGGGGCACCTTTTAAGCCAAGAGTGGTTTAAGACAAGGTCTTGGAAAGGTTCCACGAGAGGTTAGTCTAATGAAAGTGACAATACCTCTCCGAAGCGGGTAGGCTTACTCTCCTTACTCTTTAGAAGTACTCTCTCTAACCTAACGACCTAATTTTTGTAATTTCACTTCATCCCGGGATTGGTGGCTAAGGAACTGGAGAATTTATAAAGTGATTTTTGAGGGGCAGGGGTTAGGTAAAACTCTACGTACCACTTGGTGGATTATGTTGGTTTGATGTTTCGAATTTTGGTATCCATGCTTGGTAGGACGTCTGGACAGTATTGGAGGACTGAAAATTTTGGTATCCATGCTTGGTAGGCCGTCGAGACAGCATTGGAGGACTGAAAAGTGGGTCGACATAGGTGCAGGATCTCTACAGAAGGCAAAGAAACCGAGACTTGTTTAAGACAGATCGATCGGTCTAAAAGACGGATTGATCGGTCTAAAGACGGATCGATTGGTCTGGGCGCAATAGCAATTTTCTACGCGGCGGCTAGGGTTAAGTTTTGACCTAAGGGGCTTAATATATAAATGTTTTATGTTTCATAGAAACCTAAGGTCGTCTATATACTTGAGAGGGCCTAGTAGAGAGGCTAGAGAGAGTATAGGGAGACGGTAAGAGGCTTAAGTTTGAGGCCGCAGATACAGTGTAAGTGTGAGTGTGAGGGAGAGTGATTGTAATCCTTATTAATAATAGTGGATTATTTCTTCTTGTCCCGTGGAGGTAGACAGTCGGCCGTACCACGTATATTCATGTTCTTGTTCTTGTTCTAGTTCTTTACTTGCTTTGTGTGGATTGAAACCTATGTTTCTATTTTCGCTCCATTAGGAGATTTGTGCCTTAAAATTCCATCAACTGGTATCAGAGCATTGGTTATTGACTTGATCACTCGATTGCAGTAAAGATGGTGAACATTAGATACGAAGTTGAAAAGTTTATCGGTAAAAATAATTTCTCCCTGTGGCAGAGACGGATGAAAGATCTGCTGATCCAGCAAGGGGTCTCTAAGGCGTTACTCGACAAGGCAAGGAAGCCAGAGAAGATGATCGATGATCGATGACGATTGGGAAGACATTGATTCCAAGACCACGAGTTCGATTCAGTTGAATCCGGGAGACGAGGTTATTCACAACGTGCTTGATGTGAAGACATCGCACGAGATCTGGCAGAAACTGGAAGGTCTCTATATGAAGAGAAATCTGACCAATAAGTTGTACGTGAAGAAGAAATTGTATGGACTACAGATGAGGGAAGGTATAAACCTTTTGGAACATCTCAACGTGTTTAATATGCTCATCACACAGTTATCCGGGTTTGGAGTAAAGGTTGATGATGAGGATAAGGCGATACTCCTATTGGCAGCGCTTTCAACATCCTATGATTATCTAGTGACGACTTTGATGCACGAGAAGGACACTCTAGAACTTAAAGAGGTCACTGGTGTTCTTTTGTCACATGAAAAGATGAAGAGGGATGGTGAATTAGATGCAGATGGACTGTTGTTGGCTAAGTCTGAGTCAAGCAGAGGAATGAGTAGATCCAGTGAGGAGGGTTCCAATAAAAGGAGATCTCGGTCCAAGTTACGTGTAATGAAGAACGTGGAATGCTTCTATTATCACAAAACTGGTCACTTTAAGAGCCAATGCTAAAAATTACAGCAACATCCGGAAGGAAAAAAAGTGAAAAAGAGTTTACTGAATCCGTCAGTTTTGTTGC
>JAUMHN010438105.1:0-11669 GCA_032360265.1 Heliamphora ciliata
TTTTATGTTTTTATTTTACTTATTTTTGTATTTAGTAATTTTTTATTTTTTAATTAAAAATTTTTAAATAAAATTTTATAATTAAAAAAAACAAAGAAAATAGAGGGTGTAAGTGTTAAAACAAATAAAATAAGGGGTGTAAATGTGAAAACACTGTTTTTCTGTCAAAAAATTAACGAAAAATTAACTTTTGAATCTAAGTGTTACAAAAATAAAAAAATAAGGGAGTGCAGTGATATTTCAAATAATAGAGGAGGTAACAATGATATAACTCTTAAATACAGGGGGTGTAAGTGTAATTTACCCATTTTTTTAATACATATCAACTCTTCTAACACTACTATTTATATATTTTATTGTTAACCTAACTCATTCAAGAGATTCATTGTAATATTTAAGTCTTTTTTTAACAATTAAGTTTAAAATATGTGTCGAACAATGTGTTGGAAGTAAAACTGTTGAGATTATTATTTTTGCAAACGATTGTCTGAAAAAATTAACTAAACGGGCAAACGTAGAAACGGGCTCCAGAAAAAAACTTTTGATGACGAACGATCACAATAAAACCCGTGAATCCGAATTTAATTTAAAAAAATACCTTTTTACATGTCGAATCTTCAACTACAATTTGAATCCGAGTTGAAACTCATGTCAGATCTTCTACTGTATTTCCTTATGCGATTTCCCGGATATAGTGTGGGTTATAATCATCTAAAAATTTGTATCAGCAAAATCTGGACAGTTTTAGTCTTAGAAGACAAGTTATGAAACTGGTTTAGTCTACCCGCATATTTATAGGGCTACAACAGGGATATGGGGAGTAATTATGAGTAAGACTTCCAGTAGAACACAAACACATATCAGTGGTTTCCGTAATTAAGCAAACCTCATAGCGGTATCTGTAATTATGAAAAATTAGCAGCGATTTCTACAATTTACATAAAACACTCAATTACAGTTCACACCACTAAAGAACTATAATTGCACTCTGACCCATAATCATGAGACTATATAACATTGAGCTCTTGTTATTAAATGCTTACCATTTCTCCCCACGTTAAGATTTTCGATATCCGCTAATTAAATTTAATTACTCATAATTTAATTTAATCGGCATCTTGATATTCTTTAAGCCTTCCACTTAACTTATTTGATCGCTAGATAATCAAATCCACATGCATAATTTGGCTCGATCAAAACTTATAAGCTTCCTTAAGGGAGTATCATCAATCTTGATCTTCTGAGATGTAGATTTCGTCAATAATTAATATTCGTTATAAGCTTCCTTAAATATGTGCAAATATATTATTATTTCAGGATTAAGAGAATAAGTATTATTTATAATAACCTTGGAGTGTGAATTAATTTATACAGTCAGTATAAAATTAATTACACCAAATGTCCCGTTCAATACACAAAAAGTGTACTAGCACAGAGAGTCAGAAAAATAGACGACGCAATTATCTGTTTTTCGTAACCAAGATAGGTCTACTAAAATTTTGTGCTATAGTCGTACCGATGATATGTCCATTTCCATCTAAAATGTGAACATAAAACTTATATTTTGCAAGAACTAAAATATGATCTTCTGTGTGTAAGTCGTACTCTACACACCAGATTAAAAATACTATACAGAATATCGAATATCCATACATAACATTAAAGAAATGACACACATACATTACTCATAAAATTCTCATAAAATAGAAAATTAATTTTATCAAAATGAAATTAAATACTAAAAACATGATTTTCAGTATACCAACCCTAACAATCTCCCACTTATACTCAAAATCATGCTGCCATTCATCTGACTCCCATGCTCTCTACATGACTATCAAAAGTCTTAACCGGTAAGCTCTTTATAAAGGATCTGCAAGGTTGTCTCATGCTGTAAACACTTTATGGCTGATTGAAAATCTGAGTCTGTGTGCCCCAAAGATGCTAGACTGTCTGCCTGTTAAACCAACATATAATCTTTAGTCCTTTTCAGGTACTTGATTATATTTTTTACCGCAGTTCAATGCTCCTGCCCTAAGTTAGACTGGTATCTGCTAACAATGCCAATAATAAAGCAGCTGTCAGGTCTAGTGCAAAGCATAGCATACACGAGACTTTCTACCGTCAAAGCATAAGGAACCGCCTTCATCTTCTTTATCTCATCAGGTGTCATAGAACACTGATATTTGAATAGAGTAATTCCATGCCTGAAAAGGAGAAACCCTTTATTAAAATCCTGCATGCTAAAACGAGTAAGGATATCATCAATATACTTTGCTTATGATAAGCCCAACATTCTTTATTTTCGATCTCGCACAAGCTTGATCCCGAGAATGTGACTGGCTTCTCCCAAGTCTTTCATATCGAACTACGCAGATAACCATATTTTAACCGTAGATAATACCCCCACATCGTTTATGATAAGTAAGATATCATCTACATAAAGTACTAGAAATATCACAATGCTTCCGTAATGCTTCTTGTATACACAGGACTCATCCGGACTCTGATCAAAATCATAAAACTTAATAGCTTGATCAACCCGAGTGTTCAAGACCTTGATGCCTACTTAAATCCATAAATGGATCTCTTAAGCTTAAACAACAGGTGTTCTTGGCCCTTTCCAATGAATCCGTTTAGTTATATCATATGGATACTGTCACACCCCAAACTTTGGGTCGCGTGAAACACTCATAAATAACCAAACATAACATCCAACCCGAGAATATACTTTCAAATTAAACCATACATGTATTGTATATAATCGCCAAATGGCATACATTACACGGTTCTAACACCGGGAAAACATGTATACATACATGAAACAGAAAGAATAAAAAGGAAGACTACAGCTCTTCTACCTCTCCAGCCAACCCCGAATCAACCTGCATGACCAATACTTGAAGAAAAATAAATCCCATACCGTGAGCCAAATCTCAGCAGATACTAAACAGCACATGCAATATAAGTTAAACATGCTAGAAAACTGAGGTGTAGTTTTAGACACGCTTTCAAGCCTTTAAAATAATTTTCACATGCAAACGGGAAAGTAAGGATACAAACCATCTTTTGACTCACTCACATGAGCCCTGAAAACAATTGAAAAAGGGTTTTTAGATCGCGATTCACACGGCTATTAAAAACAATTTGAAAATCGATTTATCTGTCCTATAATGCAATTCATGCAATCCATATATCTTCTCGGACTTCCACCGAAGGACTACAGCCCCCGTCTATGTAACACATGCCACCCGTGCATATAGCACATGCAACGCACGAAACCCGTGCAACATACTCAACGCACGCAACCCGTGCAACACACACAGCACACATAACCCGTCACATATCTTCACGGACTTTCACCGTAGGACCAGTATCCGCCCTTATCACACATCTTCACAGACTTTCACTGTAGGGCCATTATTCGCCCTAACTAATGCCTTGTTGACCAGAATAAATGGATATCTTCATGGACTTTCACTGTAGGGCCATTATTCACCCTCACCACACATCTTCACGGACTTTCACCGAGGATCAAAATTAGCCCCACATATGCAATACAGATACAAATCTACGTATCAACAGGCATCACAACACATGCCTAAATCATGAGAAAAAACCGCATACTACAAGATAACAAAGCTCAAAGCCCTAAAGGCATCAAGACCACAAAGGCCACTTACCTACTTACCATGCACGAGAATAAAACTATCCACAGTTCTATAAGCATAAAAGCACGTATGATCAAGGCGTTCCACATAAAGACGCCACATAACCCAACACGACATCACATGCCACACACCGTCATCCGCTCACCCGAATGACCCGTCCACACACCGTCATCCGCTCACCCGAATGACCCGTCCACACACCGGGATAACCAACACCTAACCTAGAGGCCAACACCTGAACCTCCCACAGAACGGTTCTCACCAAAACTCACCTTTAAACCGAACCACGGACTCGGACGTCCCGCATGCATACAACCGTGCCACAACACCCAAAACTAACCATGCACGTCACACCCGAGGACAACAAAAATACCCGAGGTCACGGCACGATCCCCGAAACCAAAACCCGATCAACAAATTCCCAAAAAGAATTCAACAGTATTTCAATTAATTAATCCCATAATTAATAAATTGAATACCACTGAAAACCAATCGAAAACCAAGAACCCAACCCAAAACACCAAAACAAATACCAAACGCCCACACAAGACCCCAGTCGACTGGCCCCCACACCCAATCAACTGAAAACATGCTGGAAAGCAAGAAAAATCCAAACCAGAAACATTTCAGTCCACTAAACTACTAGGTCCAGTCGACTGAACCCCAAACAGAATCATTTCAGTCGACTGACCTCCAGGTCCAGTCGACTGAACCCCAAGAACCAAGATCCAGTCGACTGACCTCCCTCGAAAATTGTTTTTGAGCTACGATTTTAGCCTCCAAAATCTTCAATCGAAGCTTCCAAACTCCCATCCAACACCCTCAGACCTCCACACGCCCATGCCTCACACCAAACCCACGAAAGAAACACCCGACACCTGATTTCATCCACCGAAATCGACGTAAAATGGTTTTTAACCAAAAAACTCAACTTGATACAAAATCAAATTTATAGCAATCTAACAGTTAAAAACACACACGATTACACATAAGACTCTTATAAGACATGAGAGTTTAGGATCCTACCTCAGTGAGTTAAAAACTTGACGCCTCGAACCACGTGCAAAATAAGTTTCGCCAGAATAGAATTTCGTTTGATGAACGCGTAGCCCACCATGCCAATAGCAAGGATCCGCTGTTGGATCGTTGAAAATCGAGCTCCGGACCCCCGAGAAGTTAAAGAGAAGGCAGAGAGAAAAGAAAGAAACTTAGTGGAGAAGTTTTGAAAATATATTTTGAAAATATCTAACTCCAGATATTTATAGGCCTCAACAATATCTTTTTTTTAAATTTTTTGAAATTCTCACTACAACATTCTACAGCCCCGGGAACTTGCCCCGCATGCATATCTAACCCGATTATGCATTAAAACGCATTTAAACATGCAAAAGCAGAAAGGCTAAATGCGCGTCGAAAAATGTCGAAAAAAAATGGTTAGGGTCTCACAACTCTACCCCCCTTAAAGGAATTTTACCCCCGAAATTCAACTCAAAGTCAAAACAACAAACCGTCGATCGCAATCGACACAGGCTCACGAGATGGTCAGCCAAACCATTCCTAAGATATAGTTAAATAAGGTCAGGCACCCTAAACAACGGCCAACTATCTTAAAGACGGGATCTACAACTCACCCCAACCTCACATCATCACCAGCCACTGCCTCAACATTACACATCACCCGCGGAGTCCATCACCAACACCCAAACAGATGTAAGAAAGGAACTGGTCCAAAACCTGCATACTTAGAAAGTACCTCTGCTCGCTGAAAGTATATCTGCATCATCTGGCACAACTGGCGCCCTAGAAGAACTGGGAGCTATGAGAGCATACGCTCGAGGCAATGTCGCTCTGCCCTGTCCACCATAACTCGACGCTATCGGCTATCGTACTGACTGAACTGATGTACTCCCACCTCCCATCCGGGAAGTTTAGACCGCAGGATACTGCTGTCACTCTTGCACATACAAGTCCTCTGGTGTGCCCACTGTACTCGGCGCACTCTCTCTCTGGGGACAGCTCCTGCGAATATGTCCCGTTTAACCACATCCAAAACAAGTAGGCCTGGCTTCCCTGCAAGCTTGAATCTCAGTAATAGTGTTCTCCACTCTTACTGCTACCTTCACCAGCTCTGTGAACACCCGAAGCTGTAACACCCCTCTCCCACAAGGCACCAATCCTACACAAAGGGATAAAATCCCGTCGCAGACCGGCAGCCCAAGAGATAGACAAGGAGTAAACTTAAACAACCACAAATATCTTAATATCAAAAGAGATAAACAAGAGTCACTAGGGATTCACCATCCCAAGGCATACATTACTTCGAAAAGATCAAAAACCTTCAAATCTTATACATGAAGCTTTGCCAACACTAAAACTAAACAAAAGAAAGACTGGCCAAAACGATTTCCAACACCAGAACCAAAACTACTCGATGACGCCTGTGGTGGACCAACTCTTAGCCGTTCTTAATATCTACAACCACAGAGGTTACAGGAGAGCGCACTTAGCATTATCATGAACAGAAAAGACAGTTACTTATGTAAGGATAATTGAAAACTCTTTCTAAAAATAGTTCATCACATTTTCCATGAAAATATAAAAACTGATGCATTTGCATTTGCATGAACATGAAAACATCACAGATTATACAGAATCTACTCAGTATTGCAAACAGAAATATGTTCCTGGCTCAACTACCACAAATTTAAAATGCATGACCACTTCTCAAATCTAGACTCAAACCCTAACAATGTCCAAGTAATCGTCAACCTCACAACCAGGAGTTCCGACGGTACCGTAACCTCAATTTTCAATGCAAGGATAGCAACGTGATGGAATGAGGACCACTCTCCACCAAGCACGAGTGGTATGTGCTAAAACCTGAGACTCAGCCTAATAGCCTTTAAGGTAAAAATCCTCGCTTAACGAAAAATCTCTCCTAAAGGGACAAATGAAGAACCTATAGTTTGGTTACCTCTCTCATAACGGGATATAAATGACCGAAAATCCTTGTAACTTGGCACTTTGGAACAACCACACAGCATTAACCATAGTTTTATAATAACATCATGCTAGCTCAAATTAGCATAAATAGCACACTTGAATTAAAGATATCATGGCATTTGAAAACAACAGGTTCATGCAATTATCAAAACTGGCCATAGTTCAAAACATGCGCTTCAAAGCATTTTTTTGCATCATTTAAATAACTTAAGATCAAGATAATAGCTAAGCACTCTCACCTTGCATAATATGCGTATGAACTGAGCCTCCCCCAGGCAAGCTAAGCAGAACCCCCAGATTCTACAACATTCGAGCCTAACAGACAAAACACAACTCGACCGTTAATCAAGGTATCCTCCCCCTTTAGGGTGAAAACTAAAATGATTCTAACCGTGGAATGTTTTGTTGATTTTTGGGACCATTGTTACTTTCTTTTTAGGTTTAAGGGGTACTATGCGCTTGCCAAATTCTTCACTTGTTTAAGGATTTTATTTAACCATTTGTTATTCTCTTTCAAATCGTTAAATTTCAAAGTACCGCAGTATCTTGAGGTACTTAGACTTGGAATCGGATTATGATTTTTAAATACCATTTAGATAAAAATATTTTCTACAACTCTTATGTTTAACACCAAGACCAAATCCTATGGCAAAAGGGTGAACATTTCATCCTAAGCAAAAACGGTTCAACACTTTCTCCAGATTTACCCAAGATTATGCTTCTGTTACTCTCGGTTTTGGGGTATCAAATTAAGTCCAAATAAGCCCATATTTTCGTATGTTCTATTTCAACATGTTTCCTATAAGTTTCATATTTAGATATAAGGGTAGTTGTTTGAAATAAGTTAGACTCTTTGGCCATTTTAAAAAGTAGGTTCTGTCTGCCGCCAAAACTCAGTAGAGCCGATTTTGGATAGAGGGTTTGAAAGGGTTTTTGGATATCATCCCGAAGCTTTAAGGTCTTATTTTTTAGCAACAAGTACTTCAAGATGTTAGCTACAAAATTCATGTAGACCACTTGTGAAATAGGTCATTCAAAATAGGGGTTTTGGGCTACACAAAAATATGTGACAGGAGTGTCCCTTGAGGGCTGAAACTCAATAGAGACTTTGAAATGGGTTTTGACCTATCAAAACTTAATATTTTATTCTCATTTTTGGTGGGTAGATATATATACATGTTATCTACAACTTTCATGTTTGGCCAAAACTCGGATCGCATTTTAAACTAGGCTTTTAGGTCTGCACTGTTGACTGGTCTAAAACTGACATGCTTTGGTAGAATTGTAATATCTCAAGTTCTGCTTACTCAAATGAGTTCAAACCAATTTTGGATGAAAGATAACACAAAAATATAACTCTGGAAAGAAAATTCATGCTTAGATCAATTTTCTACATTGAGTTATGATATTTTAAATCTCAGGGAAGAAAGGTTGAAAGGCTCAGATTGCAAGCCATGTTTAGATCTAGTCTCCTAGCAGCATATGTGTTAATGGTTGGTCCATTTCTTTTACATCCATATTTTGTACACTCAAATATGATAATTGCAGAACCTTTTTATTCCATCGATCCATTAGAAAATCTCATGAAAACTTCAAGACACAACAGCCACACCAAGACAGTCCTAAAATCTCACCATAACGCCTTTTCGATTCATATTCGATTCTTGATCTTTAATTGGTGTTTTCAAATGATGAAAGAGATGTTTGATAGGTGTAAAATCAGATGTGTTAGAGTCTTGCTTACCTTATATAGATCACTCTTTGATGATTTGGATCAAGGACTTAACTTTCATGCTCTATGGGTACTCATAGCTTCATGCTTCTTCTTTTTCTTTCTTTTTCTTTCTTCTCTTTTCTCTCTCTCTCCCTCTCTATATGCACGAAATTATTGATAAAAAAGGGTGGGCTGGGTCTCTTTTTATGGCCAAAAGGCATATAGGAAGCTTCCTAGGAAGTTTCCTTAACCATGGGTTAACTAACCTCAGTTACTTTTAAAGTTAACTTGAGTTTGATGAAATTTGGCCACCAAGTTTTGGCACATATTCCTAGGTCTAGCCACTTGAGTGTGTGTATATATATATATATATATATTAAAATAATTTTCTTTATTTAATTGTAGGAGAAAATTCGGGTATTTTTACATTGGTTCGTTTCTTGAATTTTCGAGTGTAACTCTCGTCTTAAACGACTTGAACTTAAAATTTTGAATTCTTACCCTCAACATTAGGATTTTAATACATGCTTGTGTGGTTCCCACTCTGTCCCCGGTCTCGGGCTCGAAAAGCTTAAACAGTCGGGCCGGTCCTTCTTATCGAACTTAGGTTCGAGATTTCGTTTCTTTCGAGATGCTCTTTCTTTTTTATTCGTATCTTGAGTTCGGGTGATTACAATCTACTATCCTTTAAAAAATTTCGTCCTCGAAATTAAACACTAAAACTCAAGCCAATCACTGTCTCGAAACTATCAACGATCCCTGTTGCAAACCCAGCAATACTGCACAACAACAAAAATGCCCCAACAACTGAAATCCCAAACCTGTCGTTACACGAGATAAACACGACTCCACACAAACTACTCATACGTGCAAGTCCTACTGACTTCACTATCACCCATGAGACATCCATGAAACGTGGGATCAAGATCCAACTCACACTGCCAATCCTCAAAACATACTACTCCAGTGATAAACACATCACACAAGACCAATCCACCCTGGTACTTGATTCCAACCACTCTCTACGCCCGAACATAGTGACTACCACCCCTTCGCTCTTACTGCCACAAACTGGCTCAATCACACCTCACCTTGCACACTGAGGACTATCTCCACAAGTCCAAACACACGACGTCGAACTCCGACATCAATCACATGAAGTCATATGTTCTATGCACAAACTCTACTCGAGTTTTGACGATCGCCAGACGACCACTGACTTTGCTACCACATCATTACCCTACTGATACTAACAATGCCATCTCAAAGCTGACACGATGCCGATCCACGAGCAACAACACAGCACCTGACTCCAGAGAGAAGTTTACTTACTCACCTGGAAATCAAAAATGCTTTTCATCTCAACAAACCTTCAAACCTTCATCCTCTACTCAAACTTCTATCACGAGCCACAATTCTCACCTAGGAGAAACATTAGGTGATACGCCATTGTTCTAGACAAGGTTCCATACAACTGGAAATCAATTCGGCACCACAGTCACAAAGTCACCTCACCCAAATGAGTCACTCGACCAAACACATTCCACAGACAGAATATCTCATTGACATCTAACATCTTACACAAAACCAACCATGTCCCCCGTGCAACCGCACATCACTACACAACTCAACATCTCGCTATCAAATCACGGATACTGAAGCTGCAGATCAGCCTCACATCAAACATGATCGCCGTCATATGACAGAACAAACATGATAGCCATCATCCGACATCGATTCCAACTCATAACACATACATCAATCCATTGAGTCCACATTAGCAAAATATTTGGACCCAAGACACCAACCAAGACTAGCATCTTACACTTAGAAATTTTTCTCACATCCAGGGCTTATCACGGCCCTTCCATCCCCGACCAAATAACCGCGGCAATCTGAACAGATCACGCCAACTAAGGCTTCTCAAACATCATATCTTTCCTGATTCATACCTTACCACGCTCTCGGGACCACCATCCAAACAAACCGTTATGCCAAAGCACAACACTTACCACAGTCAATAACTACTCCTCGACTCTAAGAACTCCGAATAGTTCAAATCTCCAAACAGGACCCGAATCCAGACTCACCAAAGTCTATTAGAAATCCACCATTCGCATATCACAGTCGTACTATTCCGAAAAAATTCTCACTCTGCCATGAGCTAGAAGTACAACCATAACCACACAATCCAGAACAAGTTGTACACAATGGTTAACGATTCTCAACTGATCACTGTAAAAAGAACACTACATCTCAACACCAATTCCTTTGTCAACAAGAACAAGCAAAAGCATTCCTGGTCCACCAACCTGACCTCACAGGGAACACAATCCCAAATGGTTCAACCATCAAATAAAACGAGCCACACCGACTAGGTTACCATGACCTATCATGTTTACTACACTCATACGTACTCTTTTACGGTCTTCCACTGTGAATAATACTAACCCCATCATGCGATTCTTTACGGTCCCGAACCGCGGGAACAATCGGATCCCTAGTTATACACACAGATGTTCCACCTCCCAAAAGGCACGTAGCCATGAACCACACGTTGAAGCCACGAAGAAGCAAACCCACAATCACTCGATCACGGCGATACAAGTCCTCGAATCATAACTCCATGGGTCACAACACGGATATCAAATCTATAGAGATTTTTGGCCTCAGTACACAACCAAAACCTAAATCGATCAAGAACCCGGCATCTCCCTCCAACCGAGATGAAACAACACACACCAGACAACCGTCTAGAAAGAAACTCTATCTCTCTCCAGAGAGAAGAAAAGGGTCAACAAAACTCATGACCCAATCTCAGCTTACTCCCAATACTCACAAACACTTGGCCTCTCAAGAACTCTGTGAACTTTACCTTGAAGCCACATCGACCCCAGTCAAACAGCAGCCGTTAACCACGATTATGGTACCCCAAACCATCCGCTACATCAAGCTCTCAGCTTTCAGACCTCATTCGCACACAGTTACGGACACTACCAATCTGCATACCTTGTACAACACATCTCATACCATAGGATTACAAGCTCATCACCAACCACGCATGGAGACATTCATCAACATTTTCATCGTGCCAAAACCTCACTCTAGAAGGTTGCGCTTACTCACCTAACTCCTGCTAGGCAAATCATAACCACGCCACGGCTTTGAGTTCACTGACTACGCAACTATCATAGAAAGCACACGGCACAATATAAAGGGAATCCAATCCTGAGTTCTTCTATCCAGAGTTATCAAGAACTTCCTTAACCATGCAGACACCT
>JAUMHN010438116.1:0-11669 GCA_032360265.1 Heliamphora ciliata
AAAGTACTGTACATCATCTGAACACAATTAATCAATCACTTCGGGATTAAGAGTTCGTCCAATACATGATAATACGGGATGTGGATCAAATTCATATAGTCATTATAGAATCGATCATCTCGTTGATCCCGCTCAATACACTCCAAGTGTACTAACACATCGAGCTCGAACATCGAATTCGCAAAACCTGAATTCGATCCGTTCGACCTAGCCAAGACCAGCTACTATAATGATGTATTATAATCGTACCAATGGTATGTCCGGGTCCATTGCGATTGTGAGCCTACCTGTATAATCTGTCAGAACCTTTGACTCGATCTTCTATGCTGCACGCACCAAGTCAAATACTGGGCAGAATATACGGACTATACATTCATATATCACAAATATAAATATGAAACCATAAATGGAAAACCATCTCAAATGTTTCTTATTAATATGCCAAGGATCTAGAATAAAATATATAAACAGCATGAATTTTCAATATACATTTTCAATAATGACTTCTTGTGACACATTACAATAAACTGTATAACCCAAACCCCACTTTGTAATAACTAACACTGGTGCACTAGTCAATCTTTTCTTCATCTCTTAGAATGCCAACTCATAAGACTCACTCCAAATGAACTTGACCCCCTTCCGCATAAGGCGAGTCATTTGTGCGGCGAGTCGAGAAAAGTCTTTCACAAATCGTCGATAATAGCCTGCTAAGCCCGAAAAGCTGCGAATCTCAAACACATTCTTCGGTCGTTCCCAACTCATCACTACGTCAATCTTTGAAGAGTCCACAGATACTCTATCTTTAGACACCACATGTCCAAGAAACCTCACCTCCGGCATCCAAAACTCACACTTATCAAATTTTACAGACAATCGGTGATCCCTTAGAGGTTGTAGAGAAATATATAGGTGTTCTTCATGTATCTCACTCGATGGGGAGCAGATAAGAATGTCTTCCACAAACATGACTATAAAACTGTCAAGATACTGATGGAATATGCAGTTCATCAAGTCCATGAATGTCGCTGGTGCATTCATCAAATCGAACAGTATAACTAAAAACTCGTAATGACCATAACGAGTTCAAAAGGCGGTCTTTGGTATGTCCTTTTTCTTGATCTTCAACTGGTGGTACCCCAACCTTATGTCAATCTTCAAAAAATAGCTAAAACCCTTTAGTTGATCAAACAAATCATCAATTCTCGACATAGGATAATTGTTTTTCACCGTCGCCTAATTCAAATTTTGATAATCAATATATAACCTTAAGGACCCATCCTTCTTTTTGGCAAACAAGGTCGGAGCTCCCCATGGCGACGTACTCGAGCGTACAAACCCCTTATCTAGCAATTCCTGAAATTGTACCATAGGCTCACGCAACTCAGTTGGTCTGAAATGATAAGATGGCATTGAAATATGAGCAGCTCTTGGAACAAGGTCAATAGAAAACTCTACTCACGAGGTGATGGAAACTCGAATAGATCATCAGGGAAGACATCTAGGTAGTCACAAACTACTAGGGAAAAAGATCCCCGAACCTTAACAGCCTCATCCAACGTGAGAGCAGAAAAGAGGAAGCTAAGGCTTCCTCGATTTCGCAAAACACCGGGCATGGGCACGAAACTGTCATCCTGATCACCCACGAAACAAGAGCAATCATCCTTAGGTGTACAAATCGATACCCTCCGTCGATCACAATCGATATAGGCACGACATGTGGTTAGCCAATCAATCCCTCGGATGATATCAAACGTGGTCATATCGAGAATGATGAAATCAAACACTAAACGACGGTCGATAATCTTTAACCCACAAGATCTACAGACTCGTTTCAACACTACGTTCCCATCGACTGGGGTCTCTACACACAACGTGCTACCCAACATATCTATCTCCAGCCCTAAAGCAGATGTGAAAGCAGATAAGATAAAAGAATGAAATGCTCCTGTGTCGATAAGAACACTAACCCATGAGTGGTACACTAAGAGAGTATCTCTGATGACTGAAGTAGTCGTTGAAGCGTTAGGCATAACTGATGCCTTCAAAGAGCTCGAATCAGTTAGGGTAAACACCTACCCCCGCGGTCCCCTAGTCTGTCTACCACGGCTTTGGGTAGTGGGCTGGTGCACTGACTGGGCAGACGTATCCCTTTCTGCTGCCCTAGAAGTTTAAACTGTCAGCTGCTGCTAGTAAGTCTGTCATCCCTACGTAGGCTGGGTAAGTGGCGCACCTGCTGAGCTCTGTATACTCCCTCCTTGAGGGCATTTCCTGCAAAAATGCCCCAACTGGCCACATCCAAAGCATACTGGTGGCCCTCTCCCCTGGGACTGAACATGTATCAAACTCTGAGGCTGTCCCCTCAAAAGGAAATCCACCGCACGATGCCCTAGCTATTTGCACTGACAACAAATGAGCTCCCTCAGCTCCGATCGTCTTGATGAAGCTACCGAGGGTGCCGGTGCTGAAAACTGCTGATATGATAGTGGGATAAGAACTGGGACCAAATGACCTTTGTCTTTTGTTGCGGCGTCCATCTGACTATACACTCGTCCCTCCTTGCAGTGCTTTTGCCTATCTAGCCTCACGGGTCTTATTCAAAGTATTATCAATAGTGATTGCAGATTCCACCAACTCAGTAAAAACTCGTAACCTTAATCCAGCCACCCTTTTCCTAATCGCAGGTCTCAAATCACTTTCAAACCTCTTTGACCGTAGTTCATTTGTGCCCATGGATTCCTGTGCAAAGCGAGCTAAACTAGTAAACCTGGCCCCGTACTGGACAACGCTCATCATCCCTTGGGTGAGTGAAAAGAACTCTTCCCTATTGATGTCCCTAGAAGACTTGTGAAAGTATTTCTCCAGAAACACCTTCGTAAAAGCAACCCGCGCATCCTCCACAGTAGTTGTGGCAAACTTCAACCACTCATGGGCGTCACTCCTCAGCTGGACTGCGGCAAACGCAACCCTCAAGTCATCCTTGACTATATGCAACGTGTCTAAGATCCTGGTCACGAGCTCTAGCCATTCTGTGGCTACATTGGGATCAAGATCCCTAACAAAGGTAGGAGGGTCAAGTCATCGAAACTCGCACATCGCAACAGTCGCCCTCGGCTTAGGTACTCTCGCCCCTCCCTTAGCACCCTCAGCTAACTGGTGGATAGAACCCACCATCCTACGAAATAGATCCACCCGGTCGACTGGTCCTTGGGGAACATTAGCATCCCCAACATTAGGGATTGGCACATCTCCTTGGCCTAAACCACAGCCACGGCCTCGACCACAGTCTCGTCCTCTCCGCACTAACATAACTTCTATATAAAAGAAAACACGAAACATAGCAACATAAGATTCGGTTCACCATGTCTTTACTAACACATATCACATAGTCATGCTATCACTTAGCCATTTAAAATCATGTTAAACAAATTCCACGTGCCGAGGGGCACCGACAAGAGTGACGAGTCAATTTGGGTAACCTACTTAGATTTCTTGCTAGAAAGTACGTCGGCCAAAGTATTTCTAACTTGGCTTCTAAGTTTGTTAATCTAAACGCCCAAAGGCAAGACCAATTAATCCTAAGGTCTAACCTCTATGCTCACGTATACACAACATTTTCATGTTATCCAAAACATTTAAACACATGCAATCAAGCACACATAACTATCCTCACAAGGTGATGCAATCTTTCCCACGGCGCTTAGGTATTCAAACCCAGAGCTCTGATACCAATTGTCACGCCCCAAAACTTGGGCCACGTGAACCATCCAAGAAAAAACGTTTTGCGAAACCAAAACCCACCAAAACTACCTGAACCAAAATGATTTAAAACATGGATAGATAACTAGTTCAAAACCTTTAAGAGACGTATAACTGAGGGTTTATTTTTAGTAAAAGAGAAGCCCAAAAGAACGAGGTCTAGGTCCCGAGAGCCAAGCATTTAAAACAAAACACAAAATTTTTCTAAACATTCCCAGACGGATCAATCTATCAAAGGACCGATCGATTGGTCTTTGACAGTTTGCAGTTCCCACACGCCTGTCAAAGAACCAAGGCATGCAAAAGACAGATCGGTAGAAAATCGATCAGTCTATCGATCGGTTTGGCCCTGCACAGATTTTCAAAGCCAGCCATGGAATTTGACACTTAGAAAATATTATACTATTTTCCAACACATTTTAGGCAAAAAGAAACAACCTTTAGAGGTGATAAAAATAGATCCAAAACCTCCCCGAGGCACACAAGTTGAATTTAAACGATAAACCAACCGAGAACCATCATAAAACATTGAGATCACCCAACCCAAAACCCATTTTCAACCATAGAACATTAAGTTTAACCATCCCAAGGTTCCTTTCATACATACAAGCAGACTTGCATTGAAACCATAGCCTTGAGGCTTACAAAACAACTTCCTTCACGTACAAACAAAACGGAATAATGATTATATGGTTCATACAACAAAAAAGAGAAAATTATGAGTTTTCTAATCAACTACCGTTCTTCGAACTACACCACACTAAGCCAAATCATCAGGATCACCTAAAATTATATAAATCCAACAACGTGAGCCGAAACCCAATAGGAATAGACTAGCATACATAAAAAGCATAACATGTAACTACTAGTTATATAAACAACTCACCCACTCACACCCCTTTTTAAAACAATTTTCCTTCAAACCACTATGTTCATATAACCCCACAATGATACATAATTTAAAAGCACCTCAAGAATCATTCTTTTTATTCTCCACACAGTTTTTCAACAAAAATAAGTAACACAGCAACAATGATTCACACATACCAACATTGTCGCACTGAGGACAATGGTAGCAAGTATAGACTCTCGTCTATTGACCTAGGTATGGGGCATCTAATGGCCCATTAAGCAATGGAAAGTTCTATACCTTGCCACAACAACACATGCCTCCCATTGGGGTAACTACTTCATTTACAGGGATTAACCCGAAGGAGCGAAGCACTTATTTGCGTAAATTTTTGGACTTTAACCAAGGACCAATTGAGGCCCACGTTCACCACGTTGTTACAGCACTTTCGCAAAATCATTAAAGGCACACAACTAATCCATCCAAATTCATGGAGATAAAATCAATATTTTTGCACGAAACTATCCTCAATTCAACCCACATTTTAAAAACCCATGTTCAACCCCAAGGGTTAGATCATATCACAAAAATCCATATTTTTGCAACAGTCACATAGTTTCCTCCAGTTTTTAAAACACATATTTACGAAAAACTATGTATGCATGTATCCACCAACTTTGTAATAAACCTCCAAAGCTCAAAACATGTTTTTAAACCAATCAAACCTTTAGTGTTTGGAAGGCGAGCTCACAACCATTAGTCCACACGAACTTAATTCCTTTACGCGTTACACGCGTCATAGGCGCAGTAACCCACCAAACCTAAGAAACTCCGAATCTCGAACACGTTCTTTGGCCTCTCCCAACCCATCACGGCTTCTATCTTAGAAGCATCCACTACTACCCCATCTCCCGAAATCACATACCTCAAAAACTTGACCTCGGGTAACTAAAACTTGCACTTGTTGTACTTGGTGTACAAACTGTATTCCTGTAACAATTGTAGAGCGTTCCTAATATGCTTCTCATGCGCCTCCTCCAACGGTGAATAAATCAAAATATCGTCCACGAACATCACCATGAATCGATCAAGGTAAGGGTGAAAGATATGGTTCGTAAGGTCTATGAACGTCGTCGGTGTGTTAGTCAGTAACAAAAGGCATGACTAGAAACTCAAAATGCCTACAGCGGGTATGAAAGGCTGTCTTCTGAATGTCCTTTTCCTTGACTCAAAACTGATGATATCCCGATCTCAAATTTGTTTTGGAAAAGCAACATGAACCCTTCAATTGGTCAAACAAGTCATCGATATGAGGCATAGGGTACTTATTCTTAATGGTCACGTGGTTCAACTTTCGGTAATCAATACACAAATGTAAGGACCTATCCTTCTTCTTTGCGAACAAGGCCAACACTCTTCAAGACCACACACTCGGATAAATAAAACCCTTTGTCCAACAACTCTTAGACCTGCACCTTTAACTTCTGTAATTATGTTGGTGCAAAACAATATAAGGGCATAGAAACGGGGGCAGTCCTTGGGATTAGGTCAATAGAAAACTCCACTTTTTGCCATGGCAGAAGCTCAAATAAGTCATCCGGGAAGACATCTAAAAATTCACAAACAATAGGAGAAAGCTCCCCACGAGTAGAATCAGTGTTACTCGTTGATAGGGCGACGAAAAGAAGGCTGAGGCTACTATAACTCTGTATGAAAATGGACATACCATCGGTACGAATGTAGTTCAGAGTTTAAATAGGCCTATCATAGTTACGGAGAACAGATAATAACATCATCTATTGCTCTGACTCTCTGTGCTAGTACACTTTGTGTATATTGAATGGGACACATTTGGGTAATTAATTTTATAGTGACTATATAAATTAATTTACACCCTAAGGTTATTCTGAAAGTGCTTATGCTCTTAATCTTGGAATAATTATTGATTTACGTATATTTAATTTTCGTTGTTTTGATTTATTAGAGGGTGCGATCTTATATGACTATATTCCCAGTGAGTTAGATAGCGGTATTATTTATATGGTGGATATTAATTATTGACGGAATCCACGTCTCGAATGATCGGAATTGACGATACCCCCTTAAGGAAGCTTATAAGTTTTGACCAGGCCAAACCCTGTAGGTGGATTTATTTATCCAACGGTCAGATAAGTTAGGCGGAAGAGTTTAAGGAATTTAAAGATGCTGATTATATAAAATTGTCAGTAATTAAATATAATTGGTTGGTATCGAGAATCTTAACGTGGAGAGATGAGTTAAGCATTTAATAACAGGAGCTCATTGCAAGATGGTCTTAAGACTTTAGCTTAGAGTGCAATTATAGTTCTTTAGTGGTGTGAACTATAATTTAATATTTTATGAAAATTGTAGAAACTTGTCACGCCTCAAACTCCAGGGTCACGTGAAAAGCCACCACAACACCATTTTGAAAATATCTTTAGTTGGAAAACCCTCAACACAAAAATATTTAACAGTTGAAATAAAAAGGAGTACCCAAGGTTCACTCTCATAAACAGAATATATTATGTCCATACATGCATAAAATATATCGCTTTAAGGCGTACAAAACTCGCCTTCAGAAACAGGCATCACATGTAAAAGTACATGTCCAAAACAATAGGAAAACTCCATCCAGTCTTCCATCACCACGGGCACCTCTAGGTCAACTCCATATAATCATTTTCACCTGAAAAATGTTTGCACAAAATTCCACACCATGAGCCGAAGCCCAATAGAAAAAGACTATAAAGCCATAAAGTAGGATATGCAATTATAGTATAAACTGACTCACTCATAGGAGCTAAAAAAGTTTTCCATCAGACTAACACGAGTCTCAAAAATAGTTTTATTTCACAAAATCCCACGTTTTCATCCTTAAAACCATGTATTGCTAACAGAGCAACTATCGTGCCACAGTTAAGGAAAAATAGTAGGAAAGCGGTATTCTCCACTCAGACCGCACAGCCGAGAAAAATAAGATAAAATGAATCCTATGTACCGACTCTGCCACACACAAGGACAAAGGTAACAACTATAGACGCCTGCCCAATAGCCTAGTCCTAAACCACTTAAGGCCTGCTAGGTAATAACAAGTTCTATACAGAGTCACAACAACGTAACTGCTTAATTTACGATCCCGAAACCCGAGAGTACAAAGCACCCATGCTTATTTTATGGGGATTAACCCGAAGGTACAAAGTACCTACTCTGCGCACATTTCTGGACTTCCACCGAGGAGCAATAGAAGCCTAACTCAACATACCCACTGTCACGGTACATCTATAGGAATCATTTAAAAACCAATACGTATCTCGACTACGAAAATATTTTTACAATTATACATCAACATGTACAAAGATCCATCCATCAACATGGAGATCAAACAAAACGTTTTCAAAACTGAGACTCAACCCCAAAGGTTAGCTCTAAAACTGCAAAAAACATGCATTCAAGAATTTCACAAAATCCTCCATTTTCAAAATCACCTTTTTGAAAACCACGGATATCTACACATCTGAATCATGTATTAAACCAAGAAAAGCATAAAAGTATGCTTTTTATCCAACAACAAGGTTTAAACATGAAAATAAAACATTTAAATCATTTTCAACCAGTAAAAAAGTATATAATTGCACGTAGCACCATTTAACAACTGTAGAGTCTAAGATCCTACCTCGGAGAGCCAAAAGCTCAATGACTCGAAAACTGAACTTCGTCGAAATGAGATTTCGTTGGGCTGGATACGAAGCCCTCAGCACGAATAACAAGGATCTACTAGCCAACCGCTAAAAACTAAACCCGGAGCCTCCCAAAAGCTAGAGGGAAGGTAGAGAAAAAGAGTAGAGAGAGAGAAGAACTAGAAAAAGATATTTTGTGGCCCAAGAACCAAGGCTCCAGGCTTTATAGATTTTTGTGCCAGGCATCCACCGCTCAAACGGACAAGACACCGCTCGAGCGGACCCTGCCGACATAACACACTGTCTCACCTCGCTCGATACCGCTCAAGCGATCCCCCACCGACCCAACTCTCTACCATAGGCCCACTCGAGCGGACAGGCCACTACTCGAGCGGCCATTGCTAGTTGAAAAATTAGATTAAAGGAACAAAACCGAACCCCACATGCATAACACATACCTATAGACATGTTGTTCTACAATAATAAAACATAAACCATTCATCGAGAATATACATATAACGAAAAGAAACACATCAAACAAGTATATGTCATAAAATAAAATGGAACAGGGTCTCACAACTCTCCCCCCTTAAGGAATTTCGCCCACAAAATTTACTACAAGGTCATGAGGTAAACAACTCGGGTATCTAGCTCGAACCCCAGACTCAAGATCCCATGTCGCTTCCTCAACCACGTGATGATGCCATAGGACCTTGACATGAGCAATTGTTCTTCCTCTCAACACTTGCTCCTTCATGTCTATAATCTTCACTGGACACTCTTCATATGTGACATCCTCATCAACTCGCAGCTCAGCCCAATCCAACACATGTGAAGGGTCAGGTTCATACCTCCAAAGCTTGGAAACGTGGAATACGTTGTGCACAGATGCCAACTGAGGTGGCAAAGCTAGGCAGTATGCTATCACCCCAATCCTTTTCAGGATCTCAAGAGGTCCAATAAAGCGCAGTGATAGCTTCCAGCTACAGCCAAACCTCATCAAACCTCTGCGTGGTGAGACCTTCAGAAACACGTGATCCCCCACTACAAACTCTAAAGGTCTCCTCCTCTGATCTACATAACTCTTTTGACAGCTCTGAACTGTCACTAAGCGTTGGCGAATCACAGCAATCTTCTCCGTCATTTCCAGCACCAAGTCGGGTCCTAAGACTGTGGTCTCTCCCACATCTGTCCAACCACTGGTGACCTACACGGCTTACCATACAAAGCCTCATACGATGCCATCCTTATACTAGACATATAACTATTGTTGTATGCAAACTCTGCCAATGGTAAATGATCCTCTCAAGAACTCCTGAAATCAAGTACACAAGCCCTCAAGATATCCTCCAAGATCTGTATGGTCCTCTCAGATTGACCATCTGTCTAGGGGTGAGAAGCAGTACTGAACATCAAGTTAGTCCCCAAAGCCTCCAGAAAACTCTACCAAAAGCGCGATGTAAAGCATAGGTCTCGGTCAAAAACAATAGACACTGACTCTCTGTGTAACCGAGCTATCTCTTTAACATACAATCTACTCAGTCAATCCACCGAATCCTTCACACGGATGGGAAGAAAGTGTGCAGATTTCGTCAACCTATCAACCACAACCCATACGGCGTCGTGTCCCTTTGGTGATCTATGAAGTCTCCACACAAAATCCATCGTGATGTTCTCCCACTTCCACTCTAACATCGGCAATGGATGTAACAATCCTGCTGGCCTCTGATGGTCCACCTTTATCTGTTGACAAATAAGGTACCGAGAAACAAACTAAAGTACATCCCTCTTCATTTTCGTCCACCAGAACTGACGGTGCAGATCGTGATACATCTTAGTGCCTCCAGGATGCACTATCAGGCGAGAATGATGACACTTATGTAGTATATCTGTGCTGCATGACTCAAGTACAAACAACCTCCCAACTAATCTCAAACTCTTATTTGAACTCACCACACATCCTGCTATGTTCTCTCCACTAGCAACACGATCTCGTATCATCTGAGCCTCCTGATCCATCTGTTGGACCTCTAGCACACGTGTAATCAATGCAGGTCATGAAACTACCGAAAATAAGGTGGTACCTCTCGCTGTCTCCTCGAGACATAGATCAAACTTACAATCTCTCCAAGCATGTTCCACTCGCGTATAGCCACAGAAGCTAATGATCCATGAGATCTCTTACTGAGAGCATCAGCCACCATATTGGCCTTTCCTGGATGGTACTACAAGTCAAAATCATAGTCTTTCAACAACTCCATCCATCGTCGTTGACGCAAGTTCAGGTCTTTCTATAAAAATAAGTATTTTAAGCTCTTGTGATCGATGAAGACCTCGAAGTGCTCAGCAAAAAGATAGTGATGCCATGTCTTTAAGGCAAAGACTACGGCTACCAACTCCAAGTTATGTGTGGGATAGTTCTTCTCATGTGTCTTCAACTGTCGAGAACCATAAGCTACAACCTTACCTCCCTATATCAGAACATAGCCCAAACTATCATGCGACGCATCGTAATACACTGTATACCCCATATCTCTCTCTAAAATAATCAACACTGGCACGCTAGTTAACCTTATCTTCAACTCCTGGAAGGGCAACTCACAAGACTCACTCCAAACAAGCATAACTCCCTTTTGCGTAAGACGCGTCATTGGCGCAGCAAGTCTAGCAAAATCCTTCGCGAACCGCCGATAGTAGCCTGTCAAACCCAGAAAATTATGAATCTCAAACATTCTTCGGTCGTTCCCAACCCATTACTGCATCTATCTTCAAAGAATCCATTGCTACTTTATCTGTCGACACCACGTGTCTAAGAAATCTCACCTCGGACATCCAAAACTCACACTTCTCAAACTTCGCATACAAGCAATGCTCTCTCAGAGTCTATAAAACGATACATAGATGGTCCTCGCACGCTTCCTATTAGGGTTAGTATACTGAAAATTATGTTTTTAGTATTTAATTTTATTTTTAATAAAATTAATTTTCTATTTTATGAGAATTTTTATGAGTAATAAATGTATATCATTTATTTGTTATGCATGGATGTCCGATATTCTGTATAGTATTTAATCTGGTGTGTAGAGTGCGGCTTACACATAGAAGACCAAATTTTAGGTTCTTGCAGAATATAAGTTTTATGTTCACAGTTTAGATAGAAATAGACATACCATCGGCACGACTGTGGCACAGAGTTTTAGTAGGCCTGTCTTGGTTACGGGGAACAGATAATAGCGTCGTCTATGTTCCGACTGTTTATGTGTATTAAACGATATATTTGGGATTATTAATTTAGTACTGACTACTGACTATATAAATTAATTCACACCCTAAGGTTATTATGAATAGTGCTTATCCTCTTA
>JAUMHN010438126.1:0-11669 GCA_032360265.1 Heliamphora ciliata
AGAACCTTTGACCCGATCTTCTGTGCAGCACGCACCGAATTAAATATTGGATAGAATATACGGACTATGCATTCATATATCACAAATATAAATATGAAACCATAAATGTAAAACCATCTCAAATGTTTCTTATTAATATGCCAGGGATTCAGAATAAAATACATAAAAAGCATGACTTTTCAGTATACATTCCTAACACACATAACTCAAACTAGGACTAGAGACATGCATCATGCAAGTTACAAGACTCTAAGGACCAGTTTTTAACATCCCTTATAGCTGCGTCCACGATAAGCCTGGTGTAATTAGCTAGTGCGTTGTAAACCATCATCAGGCAGTCCTGATCAACTATGAACATCTGAGTCATCTTCTCATTGAATAGTGCTTCCATGCCAATGCCGTCTAATTTATTCGCCCAATCCACTTTTGGAATCTCCTCTTCCTTTTCTGTTACCTCTTCTTCCTCTGTATTTGATAACTTATGGTTGAAGAAAATTTCCAACCCTAGCAACCTCTAATTAGTTTTCTCATCAACCCATGGCTTTGGGAAACCAAAGTACGAAAAATCATCACCTTCCCTAACGAAGTAACCATTCAGCGTTCCCAATACTTGACCTTCTTTCCTTTCTACCTTATCTTCAACCCCTCCAAATCTTCGTCTGTCAGTTTATACCTGAGGCCAAAATGTTGCGAGGTTGGCAACACTTGGATGGTGTAGACATCCTAATCTGACCAAGTCGAATCTTAGGCACCTACCTTGAATGCGCCCCAATGACGAAAGAATGAGAAACAACCTCGGAGATCCTCTTAAGCAAGCGAAAACACAAAAACCATTAAACAGCCCAAGCCACAACCTTCATTTCTAACGGCCGCCATAAATTGATTCTCACCGCCACATTTTGATCTTGACCGCTACTTTTTTTGTAACGGCCGTGACATTTTGATTATAAACACTACATTTGGCTACCATAAATGTAGTGGCCTATTTTGTAAAAGGTATAAAGGTTACGACTTGAACTGTTAAAAAGAAAAAAGGTTACTATTACCCTTTTTGGGACAGGTGGCAACATCCCAGAGGGTGTCTGCCTTGCCCGTTTTTCCTATAAATAGACGCCATTTCCAAGCCAAAACAAGAGAGAGCAGTTCTAGAGCACTCTTACTCTACCAAAATCCATTCTCACCTAATATCCTACACTTCTTAAGCCATTTTTGTGTTCTTTCTTGCCTTAGAGGAGTACCCAACGCTTGTATAGGATCAGAGGTATCCCATCTTCATCCTAAGGGACCATTCGAGGTGGTTATACACACGAGGTAACCATAGGAACCACAACTTTTCTCTAAAGCCTCATTTCCTTCCTCCGAGGATGTCGTGGGTGAGGTTTTTTTTTGTTTTACTGATTATTTAGCATCATTTTCAATACAAGTATTATTTATTCTAGTTTTTCTCCTTGCTAACAATATTAGCATAACTTTTTGTCTCTATATTCGTTACTGTTCCCATTCTATTTTGGACCCATAACCGCACTAAGCACATGTGAAGTTCTCTGAGGTTCACAGAATCTCACGGCTGTGACCTTTTAATGACACGGCCGTGTGATATCTTAAACCAATAGTAACGGCCGTGAGGACTATATCCTAGCCACCATCTTTTTTATCAAAAATCGTACCGATCGTCAACTTTAGTACCAAGCCGTCATTTTCAAACCTATACAAGGTACAGTCGCACGGTTTATTTACCCAAGCTGTGACATACCTTTTAGGCTGAAGATGTAAGAAAAATTCTTTCAAGACCTTATGTTGTTTATTCATGCCAAACTCCATTTTCTTTTGTACTTTTTTGTTTTGTTTCTTTCCTTCTGCAGCTTAGGATGTTCTTTTAATGGCTGATAATCAATGGATCTAGCTTGAAATAGATAAGTTACGGTCTTTGTGTTTCGTGCCTTTGTTTTTCATGTATTCTGTTGACATGCAACACAACGGTCGCAACCTCTTTATGTCACGACCGTGTGTTTTGTGAGTGCAATAGTGCAGGCCGCGTGATGGTTACAAATACCGCTATTTTTGTTTCTATGATTGTCACGACCGTCACATTTATTTGGCTACGGTCGTAAGGTTTTGTGAGGTCAGTACATGAGAAATGTGTTTATCGTGCCCTATTACTCATTTTTGATATTATGTATGCTCTGTTTTGAGTTATTATTTATACAAAGGATAAAGGATGGTGGACTTAGTATAAGATCCATAGGTCGTAGCCTCCATCCTACTTATCCTACATGTTTGGGCATACTTATCCTACATGTTTGGGCCTCTTTTTTTTGGTCCTTACTTCACATCCATGCCCTTTTGGAACCACGAAAACTACAGCCGCAACTTTGTTTTGTCACGACCGTGAGGTTTATTTATACTTTTTGTCGCGGTAACTCTATATTTAGCACGATCGCCACCTGTGTGACCTTTTATGTCATGGTAGCGAGATTACTTGCTATGGCCGTGTGTTTCATGCATATCCAGTAGCTTGAAATAGTATTCTAATCTTTTCTATTTTGTTTTGTATAGCCTGTTTATAGCATGTTAGAAACTGAAACTTTGCTGCATGTCTCTTAAGCCTTTATTTATTTATTTTCCTGCTCGCTTGCATTTTTTTTGCTTTGCTTTGCTTAAACTATACGTGTAGTATATTTAGAAATAATAATCAAATCGCATGACCCTGAGAAGCGTAGTTAGGTTTTGTTTTGTTGTCTTCTTTTGTTTGAACTCTCTTCAACCTCTCATTCTGTATATGTTACGTTTAAAAAAGTTTATAATAAGAACCATTATTGACAAAGTAGAGGCCAACCATACAGTTGGGGAAGAAGGGTGCCTAACACCTTTCCTTCTCATATCTTAGCCCCCAAACCCTCTTTTTCTCTAGTTACGCTTTTAAAAAACCCACAACCTTCTTTTTTTTTTCTTGGTTTTTCTAAAAAACCAAGTGATGACTCCAATTTGTTTTACAAATGCGATCGGATATCTTAGATTTTCTGTTTTATATAGAAAAGGAACATTTTTTCAAAAATGATGGATATCTGGAGCATTTTCCCTTCCTAATTTCCCCCGAAAACACCCGTAGATGGGCTCTGGAATTCCTTGCTACTTGCGACCCAATCCCATTTTCGAAAAGTAAGACATACGTCTCATCATTGTAACCGCATAGGGATTGATGTAGCTCTCCTCCTCCTTTAGTAGCATTTGTATAGCTTATGCCTCGTCAAACTAGAACCCGCTTAGGAATACATCCCCCTCCCTATGCTGGACTTCTAGGATGGTCGAACCATCTTCTCTTGGGAGTTGAATACTATCTTCCCCACAGATAGTTAGCGCTACCCCATTTTTAATCAATTTCAGCTTTTAGTGAAAGGTAGATGGAATAGCTTGTACATCGGGGTCGTGGAGCCAAGGTCACCCCAATAACAGATTGAAAGATGTTGAGACATCCAGCATATGAAACTCTATCGAGGTCTCCAAAGGTCCGATCGACACAGTGAATGATACTAGCCCAAGTACATCCCACCTTGTATTATCATAAGCTCGAACTCCTTGATTACTGGGTGTGAAATGATCCGACTTCTTTCCCAGGAAGACTGCAGTTCTGAGTAGGCTGACATTCACTGTTGACCCATTGTCAATAAGCGTTGCTGGAACCCACTTCTCTAGACACTTGACGATGATGTTCAATGGCTTATTGTGATTTCTCCCTTCCAATGGTAAATCTTTATCTGAGAAAGAAATTACCTTAGGCTCTACGACTAGCAGTATCAACCCAATCAACTGCTCAAGAGTTGCATTTATCAAAACATTGGCCTTATTCAGAACTTTTAACATGGCTTATCAGTGCCGGTGTGAAGCCATCAGCAAACCCCAGATGCTGATGTTGGCCTAAGTCTTTTTTAGCTGCTTCAGTGCAGTGTCATCTTCTTCTTCTTGCTCTTTCTCCTTTCCTTTCCCGCTTGCTTCCCCCTTTTCTAATTGAGCCGACTTGAAATGCCGTCCACTCCTAGTCAGATGTTCTACCCCTTCATCAGGATCCTATAATCCTGGCATTGCATTCTCAATTTGTCTAAACTCGACAAAGTGCGGAGAACTTTTAAATTCTCACAGGTCAATCCAGATTGACGCACTCTGACCTTCCCTTCCATTCTTCCTCATCTTCTATTGTCCATGTGTTTTCAATTTCATTTAACTCCCAGATATCTTCCCCAATGTAATTCACTTGTTGTTCCCGGGCAGCCTAAAATTTAGTCCATTCATCTCTGTCTGACTTTAAGACCTTTCAAACCAACCAAAAAAACTGCATTTCATCGACATAGACCTCCTCCTCAAAAAGCTGAGGAAGAGTAACACCATCTAGCACATGACCAAATCCATACGACCGTACTGGGTAATCTAACGGCCAGTCATCCTCCTCATTGCGCTCTTCTTGGTTTGTCGACCTAAACCCTCATTTGGTATCCTTCCCAAGCATCGTCATTCCACTCTTCCATTATGTCCCAACCATTTTTAGCCATAATGAGCGAACAAGACAGCTAATCCTCAACAGCTGGAACACATGGGCGCAGCAAAAATGCCGAACAGATATATCGGTTAGGATCTTCTAACTGCCCTAAATAGGATCTTCTAACTGCCCTAAATACATATAATTCACCATGGCCTGTTTAGCATGATTCGACAGTGGATTAGTTATGACGTTTGGTTTTTGAATAGTGGAGGGAGGTGGAATGACCTTATTGTCAATTAAATCTTGGATTTAATGGCAGAGTTATAGGCAATTGTCGGTCAAGTGCCCATGGCTCTGATGAAATGCACAGTATTGGGAATGGTTGAATCTTGGCGTTAGGGGGTTTAGTAGTGGCATTGGATCCAAAAGTTTTATTAACCCCTTCTCGACAAATAGATTCAAGGCTGTGGATAATGGTAAGTTAAGGGGAGTAAATACTCTCCTTGGCATCCTTTGCTATGATAACTGGTTATTTCAAGGTGGTGGTGCAGAAGATGAGGAATTTGGTTGTTCAGACTGAGGGTTTAGAAGGTTAACCTCATTTGAACGAGAAACAGGGTTGGCAGAGGCGGTAGGTTGGCTTTGATTTTTCGCGGGGTAAGACCTTCTTGGCTTCTAACTTGACTCAGATTTCTTAATATCTCCAGACTGAATCGCATCTTCTATCTGAACCCCAAAATCAAATAACTGCTCGTAAGTGGACAGCGGTTGTGTTATCAGATAACGCTTCAGTGGAGACTGGAGGTTCTTAACTACAATCCTCACTTGTTCCTTCTCTATTGTTCGATTTGTCATTTTGGCTATCTTTCCCCTCCACCTGGTTAAAAAATCCACAAATGACTCCCAGCTCTCCTACCGGGTAATTTTAAGTTCTCGAGTAGTGACGTCCAGCTAGACGTTGTAGTTGTACTGGCTAACAAAGGTGGTGGCAATGTCTTCCCACGTTCTGGTCTTTGCAACATCTAGGAAAAGAAACTATTTTTGTGCTATCCCAGAGAGAGATCGATGAAATAACTTAGCCTTTAGCTGATCATCAATTCTCATGGGGGAGAAAGTACCGACGTACATCCTTAGATGAATCTGGGGATCTCCGGTACCGTTGAACTTCTCCATCTTCGACATCTTAAATTTTTCTAGTAGCTTGGCATCTGAGAATAGGCACAAACAACCTACATCGAACATGTATTCTTCCACCCCCTTTGCCTTCCTCAATACTTTTTCCATTCGATTGATCTTTTCGCCAACGTGGACTCCCTAGATTGGGCCGTGTTTTCCTCCTCTACTGCAACTTGACAAGGAACTTGTAGTGGTACAACTACCAGTGGCACTTCATATCCCTAATTATTTGCATAAAGTCTTCTCCATTCTCATTTGGATCATTTTGCTACTCGTTTATCCCCGGCAAACAAGTCTAGATTGCTCGAATCTAGGCCTGACACTGGTTCTGAGCCTGCGTTTGCTGTTCGACTACTCTCTGTATCTCAATAATTGCCCTTATCAAGGCTGTCAGGTTTACTTCATTCTTTTCTATTTCAAATGATTCTATTGTTCGTTCGAATATTCTGCAGAGTCTGCCTTTTTCTGACCTAGCCTAAACACGCATTGAATGCGGTTCCTCTGACTCAATGATCTAAAACCAGCACAACCCTGATAGCAAGAAAGAAGAAAAGAAAATATCAAAAAATTGTCGAACAGATCCCTAATAATAGATAGTTGAACAACTTACTGCAAGTAGTAAAACAGTAGAATGCCACAGCTAGGCCCATACTAATAGAAAACTGGAAAGCGCAGCACCCAAAAATCTTGAAAGAGGAACTCCAAATCCATACTAAACAAAGGATCAATGAGATAAGGTATAACCAAAGATTGTACAGGAAAAATCGGATAGCACTTCGAGAGGAAAACAGATCTAACCCGAAGAGAAGGCTAAGCCGGAACCTAGACAAAAGTCCAAGAAAGGAAACAAACCTAAGCAAAACCAAAAGCACAAAATCGACGCCCCAGGTAGAGCCCCTGGAAGAGAGAAAGCTATCCTAAACCAAAAGTAAAGGCCTCAACGAAAACACCAGCGAAGCCCCGGAAAGAAAACTAAGCTCTTTGAACAATGTAAGGCTAAGACTAAAATTCGAGCAAAAACCCAAGAGGGAAACTATTCTAAAACAAACAAAAATCAAGGGCAAACCCAGGTCAAGCCCTAGGAAAGAAACTATTCTATGCTAAGTAAATAAATAAAGGGTCCTAAACAAATGAAAACAAAACATATAATGAAACAAAATACTTAATCCAATCGGTTAAGCACCTAATGGGAAGGTTCTAAGCTACTATATGAAGAAAAAAAAGCCGATTTGGTCAATCAGTCTAGGTATTTTCTAAATAGAGTTAAGAATATACCTCCTATACCAGGTGTGGTATAGGATATGGTCAAACAGTATGCAATAACTCTTTTATCGCACATGTACAAGCGTGCATCCAAAAGGCTTGTTCGTCTTCCTAACATAGTCCCGAGACAGTAAACTAACCGAGCTATCGGGTCAGCTAAGCAGGGGGCTGAGAACAATGCAGATGCGTGCGAGAATGAAAATGAGAAAGTCAAATTAAGAACCGATGATATTTTCGAGTCTAGCCCTCTTATTTGATTTTGTAAACCAGTCTCCAGCGGAGTCGCTAGAAAATATTGTGGCGCCGAGATTTAGGAACAATAGGGAATTCAAGAGTTAATTTACAAATCTTTTAACACCTTGAAAAACCAAAATGTCTTGAAAACCCCTTTTTATTGAAAAATATAGTCGCCACTTGGTTTTTAAAAAAGAACCAAGAAAAACAAAAATGGGCTATTGATCTTTGAAAACGTTAAACCAAAGAAAACAAGGGTTCGTGGGCTAAGGTACGAATCGGAGAAGGTGTTAGGCACCCCGTTTGCCCAACCGTGAGATTGGCCTCTACTAATTATCATTGGTTCTTTAATCATATTTCTCAAATGCATGCAAATACGAAGAACTGAGACAAAAAGAGAACATCCAAATCAAATAATAAAAATACGTAGCATGGGTATATAGAATACCAAACAAATAATAAAAGAAAATCTTAGATCCTGAGGCATGCTCTTGATTTAGTGATCCAAAAATTGACCGTCGAATATATGACCAAAGTAATTAAGCCTAGGGATATTGAAGAGTAAACATGCTTTTTCTTCCACTTATCAAAATTATCGATTAACTACATGATGATTAAACCTAATGATGGCAGTATTAAAGAAATAACGTGAAATTTGGAAATTAATATTCAAAATCAAAACCCAACCTCCTCACGGGGGTAGAAAATGTGAGGAGAGAAATGTCGAGGTTCCAACAGATTACCTAATATGCAGCTATCCAGATGAGTCTTCAAGTCGTGGAATGTGGAATCACCAGCTCAACCCTCGTGAAACAATCCAATATCCCAATTAAGCTCGGGTAGTAACATGAACTGGGGTGTGACTCGAGAATACAGCAGAGTACGGTGTACTTAGAATAGTACTCGATAAAGCAGTAGTATGTCGATATCAGCCAAAAGTCAATCCTTTAAAATCGTACTAGAGGTACGTTTATATAGAGTATGTCAGCCAATGAGGTGCTGGCACGCTCGATGCTCAGACTGGGCTCATCAAGATCGCGGTCGCCACCTTTAAAGGTTGAGACCATGAGAAGTGAGATAACGACCGTAACCATAACCAATATTAGGGTTTTCAAGAGATTCTTATTGCGGTCACACCATTTAAACAAACGGTCATGAGGTTGAAAAGGTTACAGTTGAGTTACTTGGGCCAGTGAACAACCAAGTAGCAAGGTTCAAAAGGTTGCGACCTTAGAATCCAAAAGATGTGATCTTATGGTTTGGTTTCACAGAATACTGGACTTGGATAGCTTCCCGACGATCGTTCCTCAACTGGATAAGCCTAAAACTTGGCGAATTCTGTGACGCCCTGTCCTCCAGGCACGTTAGAACATACATAAATATAAATAAAAGAATATTCTAGCGATTCATTCCTATTTACATACGTTAAATATTACATCATAAAGGAGTTTAAACTGATTAGAAATACATAGCGTTTACAGTTTCACCAAAAAATTTCAAAAATTACAATAAGCACGGGAAAACTGAATAAAAGAACAAAAGGCAAAGATTCAAATCTTCAGCAAGCATTGTTGGGATTCTCCTGCTCCTCGAACTCCCACTGGTAACCTTAGCTTTCCTCTCATTCGGGGACCTCCTTTTAAAAGATTTTATCTTCCTTACCTGTGGCACGAATGCCATGAGCCAAGGCCCAAAAGAAAACACTCTAACCTTCTAACTAATCTCACGGCAAAATATTCTACAACACATATCATATAACACCTAGTACAATTTATAGTCAATGAGACAGATAAATTTGACAATTATAGCATGACAAGCATATATAAGAAAAAGTATACAGGTGCGTGATACAAATGAATCTGATGCAAACAATTTAATTTTCTAATCCAATTTAAACTTAAGTTATTATAGGTTCTCCCAAACTGAGGTGAACTATCCTAAACCCCATAATCCCAACTACGCTGACCAAGTCTACCGACCGATAAAGAGCGTTCTTTAAGCCGAGGGATGACTACGTAGCGGACTAAGTGTAGAGATGGGTCATCTCTGACGGCAAGGACGTGGACAAGTCAACACTGACTCTCTCGACTCTCAGGTCAAGGTCAAACACGAGATCACAAAATTTAACTCCTATTATTACGCCATCCGAACCGCCATCACCAAAATATAAATTAATATCACAATAATGTGCATTTAGTACTTGGGGCAAAACCTCCAAAAATAAATCCAAACATATAGCCAATATCACAATATTTTCAAATATCTAAATTTTCAAGAATTCTAATTCCATCAATCCATGTATTAGGCCTATGGTCCAATTTCATTCTTCTAAAAACAACCCAATGATGACGTGATATGACATATGTAGCTGTTATTTACAATTCACATATATAAATTGATCATGGCTTAAGCTAAAATGACATATATATACTTTGCATGGAATTGTAAAACTATGAGCATGGAGTACAAGTATATGAAGCATGTGTTCTAATCATCGTACATTCAATTATAAACACTAATCAACTAACTTAAATCAATCAAAACATAAACTGTGGTCTCACAACAAAAGATACTCAAACATACACATAATAACTTTAAAGGCCAAGTTCAAGTATTAAATTAAAAGAGTCGACATGATTTTGGATAATCTGGACTTAGAATGAAGTTATGATTTTTAAATACTATTTAGATAAAAATATTTCTTACAACTCTTATGTTTAACACCAAGGCCAAAACCTAAGAAAAATAGGTGAATAAAACATCCTAAGCGAAAACAGTTCAGCACTGTCCTCAAAATTTTACCAAAAATACGCATCGGTTGGTCTTTGTTTTGAGGTATCAAGTCAAGTCCAAATGAGCCCATTTTTTGTTATGTTCTATTTTAGCATATCCTCTACATGTTTTATGTTTAGTGCTAAGGATAGTTATTTGGAATAAGTTAGAGTGTTTGGCCATTTTAGAAAATAGGTTCTGTTAACTGCCAAAACTCAGCAAAGCCGGTTTTGGACACAAGGTTTGAAACGGTTTTAAGGGACTTTCCCGAGGCTTCAAGGTCTGACTTTTGGATAGAAATTATTTCAATATGTTAGATGCAATGTTCATGTGGACCACTTTTGAAATAGATTACTAAAAATAGGAGTTTTGAGCTACACAAAAATATATGAAAGAATTGTCCCATGAGGGCTGAAACTCAACAGAGACGTCCAAAGGGGTTATAACCTAACCAAACTTAATATTATGTGCTCATTTTTGGTAGGTAAGCAGATATACATGTTTTATACAACTTGCATGTGTTGATCAAAGTTCGTATCTCTTTGTAAACTAGGGTTTTTATGTCGGAAGTGTTGACTGGTCAAAAAATAACATACTTTGGTAAAATTGAAATATCTCGAGTTCTACTTACTCAAATGAGTTGAAACCAACTTTGGATGAAAGATAACACAAAAATATAAGTCTAGATATAAACAACGTGCTTAGATCAATTTTCTACATTGAGTTATGAAATTCTAAAATTTAGGGCATAAACATCTATGTTCTCAAAAATCAGGTCCGTTTAGATCCAAGTCTCCTACTTATGATATGTCAAGTTTTTGTTCCATGTCTTTGCATGCTTGTGTTTTAGACATTAATATCATGGCTTCAGCACACTTACAAGTCATCAAACTTAAAGATAACAACACACAACAACAACTCATATCATACATAAACACAACAACCCCAAATCTTCAACTATGACGCCTTTTTGATTTATTTTCGGTTCTCGATTCTTAAAGTGTTTAAGGAGATGAGTTGAGGGATATTTTGAGAGATATTAGACATAAGGTTTAGTGGCTTTACTTACTTATTTGAGGGCTCAAAGGATGGTGGTATGGAAGGACTTAGCTTTAGGAAAACACCTCTTGATTTCTTAGCTCCCTTCTTCCTTCTTTCTTTTCTTTCTTCTCTCAACTCACCCAAACCCTTCAAGAATATTTCAAATCTGGTTTTTCGCCCCCTCTAGCAAAAAATAATGTAAGGGAAAAGAGGGTGTTTGGCTTGTTTATATAGTCAAAGCTTTAGGGAACATAATGATCATATTAAGTCCTTATTTCCTTCCATTTCACATGGGTTCACATGGGTTGACAAGACATGGTGCAATATTTGAGAGAGATACATTAGATTTGGTGTAGGGATTACAGCTAGGGGCTGTTTGGATGACAAAAATGTTAGGAATGTATACTGAAAAGCCTTGCTTTTTTAGTTTTTTTTATTCTTGATCTCTGGCATATTAATGAGAAATATTTGACATGTTTTTGCATTCGTGATTTCATATTTATATTTTTGATGAATGAATGCATAGTTCGTATATTCTGTCCAGTATTTGACTCGGTGCATGCTGCACGGAAGATCGGGTTATAGGTTCTGACAGATTATACAGGTAGGCTAACAATCGCAATAGACCCGGACATTCCATTGGTACGATTGTAGCACATCGTTATAGTAGCTGGTCTTGGCTAGGTTGAACGGGTCGAATTCAGGTTTT
>JAUMHN010438147.1:0-11667 GCA_032360265.1 Heliamphora ciliata
TTTTGGTCCCCACAAATAAAAACAGTGACTCCTTAGGGAGAATATTTTTATTCGCGGGTTAAGTGTATAACCATTACTCTTAATTTGAAAAAACACCGTGTCAAAGCCACGGACCCGGTGTGAATGAACCCTATTTCGCACTATTCTCAAATCTACTTCTTTCGAAGATTCGTGCCAGAGATACCATGACTATAGCCCTTCCGTATAGAGACCGAAAATCGAAACCGGCGCGCGAGCTATAATCACATCTCCTACGAACGTGTAATGAATACCTTAAGATTTATCTGTGACTAAACTCTTCTCCCACTTAATATTTTCAAAACTGAGGATTTTTTCTTTTTGTTCATTTTAAACGATTAAACATATTTTAATTCTTGATAAAAATAAATTCGATTTTAATCAGTTAAAATTTTTCTTGTTTAACTATAAAAAATAAAAAAAAAGTTTTCTTATTTAATTTTGCGAAAGAAATTAATTACCCGGGTTTTAATTAAAAAATCTTAATTAATTTTGAAAAAAAAAATTAAATAAATAATTATCTATTTATTTTTACGTTTTAAAAATTGCTAGGATTATTCATTTTATAAAATTATTTTTCCTAATATACTTCCGATAATTAAAATCATATATAAAAGAAAAAACAAATAAAATAAAAAATCATCCACGCAATTAAATAAAATAAACAAATAAATAATTAAATAACGACAAAATAAATATAATTAGTCGTTACGATCTGGTCCGCCCGTTTAATCTTTTAATCCGGCGGTCTCGAATTAAAGATTAAACGCCTAGGATTTTAGAACCCTAAACGAGCCGTCAAAGACTCGAATCTTTTCCTCAGCCTCCGGACCACAGTCACAGCCTCGGACCACCGCTGGAATGCCGAAAAAACTGAAACAAAACCAGCCAAACAGCCCCTTGAATGGGCCAAAATTTTGCAGCCTTTGGCAGCCCTGCGCTGCCATGTTTTAGCCGTTGTTTGACAGCCTTACCGCCACTGTCGAACCCCCAAAAAAATTGCGTCAAAATATGATGTCGAAGTGGCCCAAAAAAATCTTCAAAGGGCCGAAATACTGTAGCGCCGCCACTGTGCGCACCGAACTTTGAAGCAGTTGTTGACCCATTTGTCGCCGTCGTCGAACCGCAACCGAACCACCATCGAATAGCCAACGGACAACCTTTATTTCAACAAAAAAATCAAGTCAAAAAAGATTGCCGAAATCCCCGAAAACGAGCCCCGAAGTGGGTGCCCTGCTGCTTCCTGTTACTGCTGCCGCCGCCTCCTTCATCCCTTTTCGTCTCGTTTTCGATTCCCGTTTTTCGTGACACGATTATATCAAAGATCCATAAAAAAGAATAAAATAATATATTACATCGCCAAAATTCTATACCCCACGTAAGAGGTGTACAATTGATCTAATCTCGAAACAAAAACCGTCGAGATATACGACAACGATAACGATATAATTAAAGCAATCATTCATTCAATCATATAACCGGATTGTAACGACTTATAGCTGCAAAACTGAGGTTAGCACAATAGTTTTTCATGAAAAATGCAGCCATGGCTCTGATACCATTGTTTGGAGAGAGAGCCGTGCAATAAAAACAAAAGAAGATTGATTTTTTTTGAATCGACGTCGTAACCGTAAAAACGACGTATGCGATTTTCATGAAAAATGAAAACTATACAGATTTTAATAGTTTAATACCTTTATGAAACTTGTCGATAAGTTGCTAGAAATCCCGAATACATTAAAGACGACCTTGCAACCTTCTCACGTATGACCCGAACGCACTACGACGATCATGGTGTGCGGGCACCGATTCCGATCGAAGTGTTCTTCCTACCTTAGTTTCTTCTCACACAATCATCTCCAAAAAAACAAAATTAATTGCCCAAGAGGAGAGGAGGCTGACGGCTATCATAGAGTATTAGGGTTAGATCTAGATTAATTAACCTCCTTTGATATATAAGAATATATCAAATATGTATTAAATATATATCATCTTTCCTAAAATGATATAAAGAGATATACTTAACATAAATAATTAATTCCACCATCTCCTAGGGCCGCCCACCTAGGGAGTAATCCCTAGGTGTGCCAAATACCAATACCGCCCCTCATTAATTTAATTTAATTCACGAATATCCCCGATGCCAAAACTGGCATTCTAATTAAATTAAATAATTACCGAAACCAACAAGAAAAATATCCGTGCGTATAATGGGCTACGTGAGGGATCACGAGAAAGTATAGGACTCGGGTTAACCATACGAGAAAACTGGATATCCCTAACTCTATCCCCGAGTTAGATCATTTTCCGTACGAACCAGAACTTATTCCACTAAAAGTCTTGACTGAACTCCCGGTCCTAACTCAAATTATGGCTTGAGTCTCCAATTATCAAATGCACTGAATTCTCCCCACATTTAAGATATGGATTCCCTATAAATAAATTAGGTTACTAACAACCCGATTTAATTATCCTCTTCTTCTCGCAACCGCACCGCTTAACCTTTTGATATGCTGGATCCGAAGATCTACTGTACAGGTTTAGCATAATCAAACCTATAAGCAAAGCACACGAGGAGAAACTCCCCAACCTAAATCAGATGTGATTTTCGTCAGCTGATTATCAATCATCGAACAAATAATGCAAGTACCCAACTCATCGGTGTTGTTGATCTCATGGAGAAAATCTCAACCATTAACGACTCAAAGTATTGTATATTATCTGAACACAATTAATCAATCACTTCGGGATTAAGAATTCGTGCAATACAAGTTAATACGGGATGTGGATCAATTCATATAGTCAGTATAGAATCGATCATCCCGTTGATCCCGCTCAATACACTCCAAGTGTACTAACACATCGAGCTCGAACATTGAATTTTTAAAACCTGAATTCGATCCGTTTGACCTAGCCAAGACCAGCTACTATAACAATGTACTACAATCGTACCAATAGAATGCCAGGGTCCATTACGATTGTGAGCCTTCCTGTATATTCTGTCAAAACCTTTGACCCGATCTTCCGTGCAGCACACACCGAGTCAAATACTGGATAGAATATACGAATAATGCATTTATACATCACAAATGTAAATATGAAATCATAAATGCAAAACCATCTCAAATGATTCTCATTAATATGCTAAGGATCCAGAATAAAATACATAAAAAGCATGACTTTTCAGTATACATTCTCAACACGCAGGCCCATGAAAACCAAAATGTATAGAAAGTGTATCTGAATGTAAAGATGGGGGGGCTCTCTCCCTTACTCTCGCCTCGGGCGGACACGGCAGGAAGAAGGGCTGGGCTCCTCCGAGCTGTCATCCTCGAAGAATCTCTCAAAATCATCACCGTCATCACTACCGGAGGAGGAGGACATGACTTTGGATCAGCTCCAAGAGAATGAAATGGATCCTATAGAATGAGCCCTGGATGAAACAGCACGGGACCCACGGCCTCGAGCTAGAGCAGGAACAGGAGGATGAGTAGGAGCCTAGGGCGGAGTAGCAGTGGCCCAGGTGGCTGTCAAATGAGACCAAAAGTAAGAAAATGATATGGAACAGAACCAAGACCAAAGAAAAATACACTCACCGGTAGAGGGATAAAAGGAACCCCAGCAGCACGCAAAGCAGCATCCTGCTGGTGAATCAAAGTCCGCATGCCACTCACTACCAGCATGAGACGATCCAACCAAGCCTAATTCGCCTGTCAAAAGGAATAAAGAACTAAGCAGTCTAAATAGAAAGAAAAAAGGAAAGAAGTGAGGAAAAGAACGAACCTGAGCATATACTGGCTGGAACTTCAAATCCAAAGGAACTGGAATGGGGATATCAAAAGGAAACCCAGCAACGATGGTCGACACAGTCCAGGGTATCTCGGCAGCTCCAACTCCAGCTCCCCCAACAGCAGCAGCGGTAGCTCCCCCAGCATCAACAGCTACACCAACACCAGCTCCCTCATTCTCTAGCATCCGTCTCCTCCTCCCACCACCTGGGGCAGCTGGGCCAGGTTCAAGTGGTCCCAGCAAATGGGCCCGAGCCCAAGCAATGTAGTCTTCCTCGGCCGCCAGTAGCTCTGATGCATGTGTCCCCACCATCTCCAAAAGGAGGTCAACGCGGCCTAGGAGATCAGTCCGGCGCATACAGACTGGAGGAAGCATCGGTATACAAAAGTGATCCAGGCTAAGCGACTGGCGAACCACATGCTCGCCAAGATAATACTCCCGTCCGAATGGACCCTCCAGCAGGATCTGTCTCGAAGCGATATCCCGGCTGCGCATCAGGTCTGCGCCGGCCCGATCCTCCACTCCCCTCCAGACATCCCAGTGGACCTGGAACAGTTCAAAGTACAGTACAATGCCAAGAGCAGTAAGCAGTACAGCATGATGAACAATATATAGTGATTAGTGTCCAGAATAAAGAACAGTGCAGTAAACAGTGCAATAAACAGTGCAGAGTACAGATACCTAATCAAGGGTCTGTCGGTCCAATGAGACCCGAAAGCAGTCTATGTCCTTCCCTCCAGCCTTCTTTCCCTTTAGGCCTCGGAACCACCGGGCCACTCGAGGAATGACTAGAGGGTCTGCTGCCGAGTTTGCTGGGATGTGAAGCCCGAGGAACTCATAAGTTCACAGCTGCAAAGAGAAAATGTCAGCAAGCAGATAATGGATAATAAGGAACAGAAATGAATGAAAGAAGGCAGAAACTAAGTCATACCTCCCAGACCCTCTAATATCCCCCAATGCTAAGCTCCTGGGGAAACCGGGTCAGTATCCGCATGAAGCCGTAGAGAGTAGCCAGAGCAGCACCTCCCCAGTCAAAGGAAGTGACCCGGTTAAGACGAGCCAAGGTGCACAGGTAGTGTAAATAGACAGTGTTCTCCTTGTTCAAAAACAAGGAGGTACCAAACATGTACATCAGAAAGCCCCAGGCGACCAACTCGAAATGGCGGGGCTCGGTGCAGTGGAAATGTTTGAATCGCTCAAAAAACCAGGTGTATCGAACCCAATTTATGTCCATCTGTGCTGGAATGGCCCCAAGGAAGTACAGTAGTGCGTCGGCAGAACGGGCGACAGATGGGTCAAATGGAATAGGGGAACTGCCGACCCGGATGCCAATGATCATGGAAAAGTCATGAGGCGTCATAGTAGCCTTAAAAGTGGTAAAGTGAAAGGTATTGATCGTATCCCACCACCGCTCCTCCAAGGCCGTCAGCCAGACCCGATCAGTGCTCGGCCTACCCAATAAGGGTATGAATCGAGCAAAATCGGAGGCATCAACATAGGCCTAGCTAGGAGCAAAGAAGGCATCAGACCACTCCAATACCTCCCCAGAGGCAGAACCTCTGAAGCCTCTGACATAATGACCAACTTGAAAAGAAGAAAATGGGCAAAGGATATATAAAGAACAGATCGAGCAAGCAAAGTGAAGAAAAATATCTGAAAGCAAAATCCTAGGTTCGTGTGTAAGTGACAACCCTTTGGTTCTTCTAAACCCTAGAAAACTAGGCACCCCAAGCCCTGGTAAACTAGGCAAATCTTTCTAACCCTAGGTTCGTGTGTAAGTGACGACCCTTCGGTTCTTCCAAGCCCTAAAAAACTAGGCACCCCAGGCCCTGGTACGCTAGGCAAATTCTCCTAACCCTAGGTTCGTGTGTAAGTGACGACCCTTCGGTTCTTTCAAACCCTAGAAAACTATGCACCCTAAGCCCTGGTACACTAGGCAAATCTTCCTAGCCTAGGTTCGTGTGTAAGTGACGACCCTTCGGTTCTTCCAAACCCTAGAAAACTAGGCACCCTAAGCCCGGTACGCCAGGTAAATCTTCGTACCCTAGGTTCGTGTGTAAGTGACGACCCTTCGGTTTTTCCAAACCCTAGAAAATTAGGCACCCTAACCCTAGGTTCGTGTGTAAGTGACGACCCTTCGGTTCTTCCAAACCCTAGAAAACTAGGCACCTTAAGCCCTGGTACACCAGGTAAAATCTTCCTAACCCTAGGTTGATGTATAAGTGACTATCCTTTGATTTTTGCACGTCCTAGTAAAGACTAGGAACCCTAAAGCCCTGGCGCGCTAAGCAAATCTCTATCATTTTGTGTTACTCATTCTTCCTAAAAAAAAAGACTCTCCTCTCGATAAATTTAATTTTAAGCTGTAACTTGACTTTTAATTATTTTTATCTCGTACCTCGTTCTGAATTTTTAGGTCTTAACTCAACCTATTAAATCATAGTTTTCTTCCCGATGAATCTAATTTTAACCCATAATTTGACTTTTAATTATTTTTATCTCGTGTCTCATCCTGAATTTTTAGGTCTTAACTCAACCTATTAATTCGTGATTTTTTTCCCGATAAATCTAACTTTAAATCGTAACTTGGCTCTTAGTTATATTTATCTCGCGCCTCGTCCCGAATTTTTAGCTCTTAACTCGACCTATTAATTCGTGATCCTCCTTTCCGACAAAATTAATTTTGAGCCGTAACTTGACTTTTAATTATTTTTGTCCTACTCTCATCCCGAAATTGTGAGGTCTTAACTCGACCGATCAATTGTTTTTTCGGTTAAGATAATTTCTTAAATCTTAACTCGATCCTTTTAATTATTTTATCCCTAGCCGAGTTCTTAGATCTTGACTCGATCTTTTTTTTTTTAGATCTTAACTCGATCCTTAGGATTTGTTCGATCATACTAGCATCTGCATCATGTTTCTTGTCTTGCATCTCTGCATTTTTGCCCCGTGAACAACGTTTTGTTCTGATCCCTAGCAAAGGGGTACGTAGGTAGCTCGATGGAAATTCAAGTACAACCGACATCATATATATGCTTATATATTTATGGCATAAGATTGACGGCTCAATCAAATAGATGTTGTCTCTGGATCTTTGATATAACCTGCATCACGCGTTGCTATGCAAGTTATATCAAAGAGAGGCAACTGTAGACATCCTAATTTAACCCCGTCCAATCTTAGGTAAATTCGATGATGAAAACAGGTGGAATGGTGCTTCAGTTCGTTCCTCAGGAAGTGATCCAAGCACGGTATTTGAACCTAGAACCTTCAAATCAATGAAATTTTGTTGAACCATCGATAACTTGTTATGCAAGTCATTTCCCAAAGTGGCGACCGTTATGTTCATGGTGGCGACCGTCAATAGAACCTTAGCCAAAAGTGGCATCCGCCACATTCAACCTGGCGACCGCCAATGGAACCTTGTGGAACCTTTCTTAGACATGGCGACCGCCACCTCCAACCTAGCGACCGCCAACTCCAAATGGCTTGACATGTCCCAAAACGTGGTAACACCTCATTGGTTGAAGAATTCTATAAATACCGTACCCCTGGTACGATTTTCTGGATAACATAAAATTAGTGAGAGGTTTAGTGAAAGAAGCTCTGCCGAGTTGCCGAGAAATTTCGAGTCCCAACGCTGAAGCCCTACTGAAATATCGAGATTCGAACCTCCAACGCCAACATTGGAAGCCTTGCTTGGATCACCACCCGAGAATTAGACCATTGAAGTACATTTCCCCAACTTGAGGATTTCTAAGCAATACAGGTATTTTGTTTAGATCCCCGATCCTTCTAACTCTATTCCCTCTCTTTTGGAGTGATCGAGTCAAATTCGAAATTCAATTCATGCATTTTTTTTATTTATATAATTAAACTTGCTCGTTGTTTTCATTACCTTATGTAATTTAATTACTGTAATTAATTTCTTAGTTATACTTTCACACTAAGTACATTATTATTTTTTATTAATTCATTAAATAGTGCTAATATATTTTGACAATTATAATTTGGTAATATTGTTAATTGTTATAATAATACACTTACATTTATGTGAATATAGTAATCAATACTACATATCACATTTGAGTTAAATAGTTCTATTTAATTTTTCTTATCTTTCTAGCATTCATTTTTATTTTCTTTTCTTTTCTTGTAATATTAATTTAATTCCTTTTCTTTTAAGTATTAGCTTAATGTTCTTTTCATTACTAGTATTTTTTTTTACTAATACAAATATTCCATTTGTCTTTATTTTTTTTCTTTTTAGTTATTAGTTTAAAATGTTCAATTTAACATTCTTTTTTTAATATTAGTATTTCATTTCTTTTCTTATAAAGTTTCTTTTTGTTTTTTGTAATTACTAGCTTTAATTTTCTTACATTTTCTTTTCTTTTCTTTTCTTGTCCTATTATTATTCACTTTTTTTTTCTTTTTTTTTCCTTTTCTTTTTTTATTTAATGTTAACATTATTTTCATTCATATTATTAAACCCAAAAAAATGCAAAAAGTCTTTTAAATTAATTTTCATCTTTAAATGTTAGAAAAAATTTTCTCTTATTATAGTAAATTTATTTTCCTTTTCTTTTCTTTTATTTTCTTTTGCCTCTTTTAAAATATAAAATGTAAATAGTTAAGGTTTTTTTTTCAAAATTTTCTAACCTTTTTATTTTAGTATAATTTTTCTTTTATAAAGTTTTTCTTTTCCTTTAAATCTTTAAACCTTCTTTTGTTATAAAACCCTTATTTTAAATTTTCTTTTTAAGTAAACTTTCTTTCAATGTAGAATTTTCTCTTTTATACATCTTTTATTTTACATTTAGCATTTTTTTTTCATGTTAATGCCAATCTAGTTTATTTTGATAACATGCATATTTTGGTTACTTTCTTAAAAATATTTTGTGCCTAAAGTAGTGTAGCTTATTTTGCAGAAATTCATATTTAGATAGTTTTTGCAACTTCTAGCATGTTTTTATTGTTTTATGCATACCATAATAGTTTAGGTTATTTTTCTTTGTGAAATTACTTACGGGTGTGCTCCATGTATTCTTTAGTTAGAAATCGCATGCTGTAGGACTTAGAATTTTTCTTTTGATACTTGTTTTATTTGGCATTCTATATACGTATGTTATGTATTTTCTATACTTGATTTCGGATGTTCTCTCTTTGCTCCTATTTTCTTTATTTGCATGCATTTAAGAAATCCTATTAAAGAATCAATGATGATTAGTAGAGACCAACCTTATGGTTAGGCGAACGGGGTGCCTAACACTTTCTCGATTCGTACCTTAGCCCCCAAACCCTCTTTATCTGGTTAAACATTTTAAATATCAGTAGCCATTTTTGTATTTTCTAATTTTTTTCAAAAACTAAGTGGCGACTCTATTTTCAACAAAAAGGGATTTTCAAAAATTTGGCTTCCAAGGTGTTAAAGTATTTTTTAAATATTTTTGAATTCTCTTATTTTTGAACATTTTCAAAATTCCACAAATCCCTGTGCCACAGTCACGCGTCGCGCGCCTCGTTCACTCTTTAGTGGCTAATCTCTCTCTCTCTCTCTCTCTCTCTCTCTGTATATTTTTTCTCGAAACTTCTCAGCTTCGGCTGAGAGGCATTTTCATGTCATTTCATTTTTTTTTTTGCTAAAATTTTCTAGAACTCTCTTACAATTAATTCACTTTATCTATTTTATCATCTTTTATACCATCCACTTTCTAATTCAACCTCAATTTGATTTTGTTTAATTCTAATTTATATTATTAAATTTTGTAACCCCACCAAAAATAAATCACAAATTGTTCTCAAAAATTTTAATTACGTTAAAATAATTAATCAATTAAATAAAAACGTACGAGGTCACTACAAAAATCATAAGACTTTATGACTTGATCAAATCGAGTATTCTAAGATCTCAATACCTGCATAAATCTATAAATGGATCTCTTAAACTGGCACAACATATGCTCCTGGCCCTTCATAATGAATCCGTCTGGTTGTACCATATAGATACACTCGTCAACACTTCTGTTAAAAAAATCTATTTTTACATCAATTTGTCAGATTTCGTAATCAAAATAAGCAACAATGGATAAGAGATTTCGAATACATTTAAGCATGGCTATCGATGAAAAGGTTTTCTCATAATCGATCCCTTTTTTTAATTGTACCCTTTTGCAACAAACCTAGCTTTGAAGGTTTTAACCTTCTTATCTGCTCACCTCTTTCTCTTATAGATCCACTTGCATCCAATGAATTTTATCCCTTTGAGTGGTTCTACAAGTTTTCAGACCTGATTAGAATACATAGATTCTATCTTTGAATTCATAACCTTTTACCAAAGATCTGCATCATTGTCCTAGAGTATTTTATTGTAGTTACAGGGTTTGATATCTAGTTTTTTTTTTTTGAGATCTTGTAAAAAAAATCTCTCAAGAACATATACCGATTAGGTTGGTGAACAACCCTTTCACTACGACGAGGCACTACATGTGTCAGTGTACTAGCAGTAACACGCTGTGCAGAATCTGTACCCTGTGCATCAGCACCATGTTTATGATTTGTACCTGTCCCGATAATCCTTCCATTACGACGAGGCAATGGGATATCAATGACTAGTGGTTCCTCTTCTGTTCTACTAGTATTTTCACTTAGTTTTTCTAAAACAATTTTACTTTTGGGCCTCTGGTCTATAATATAATTCGCTTTCAAGAATCGAGCATTGGTGCTAATAATGACCTTTTGATCCTTAGGATTATAAAATAAATCAACCTTCATTCCCTTGGGACACCCCCACAAAGAAACAGACTTCAGTCCTCGATTCTAACTTACTCGCGTTCCCTTTCAGCACATGTGCTGAACACTCTCAAATTCGAATGTGTTTCAGATTAGGCTTATGCCCAATTCATAATTATATAGGAGTAAAAGGTACTAACTTAAAAGGTATCAAGTTTAGAATGTAAGTCGCTGTCTCTAATGCGAGTCTACAAAACGAATCGGGTAAACGTAAATAACTCATCATGGACCTTTCCATCTCCATAAGAGTCATATTCCTTCTCTTTGCTACACCATTCTAATGCAGAGTGCCAGGTGTAGTTAACTAGGATATAATTCTTTCTGATGACAAGTAGTCCCTAAACTCTCTAAAGAGGTATTTCTCACCACGGCCGGATCATAGTGATTTAATACTTTTACCCAACCGCTTCTCCACCTCTGCCATGAATTCTTTGAATTTTTCAAAGCATTTAGACTTACAGTGCATCAGGTAAATATATCCATACCTTGAGTAGTCATCAATAAAACTGACGAAGTACTCAAAGTCACCTCTAGCCCAGATTGTCATAGGACCACACACATCAGAGTGAACTAATTCCAACAATTTTTTAACTCTATAGTTTTTAGTCGAAAAGGGGCTCTTGGTCATCTTACCCTCTAAGAAGGATTCACTGATTAGAAGTGCCTCTACTTTCAATGAGTTGATTGCAGAAAGAACTGCAGTGTTGTCGATTTGAACTGGAGTGGATGATGATGTGGATGCAAGAGGAACAGATGAAGCAGAGTCAACAACAGGAGGAGGGGCAGAGTGAGATGGTCCAGGAGTGTCAACAGGTGAGACTGGTGGAGAATCTAGGTCAATGGAAAAAGAGGAAATATCTTGAGAGGTACGGGGAGGGGTCCTAGTAGGAATAGTGGTGCCACGGCGAGTAGTAATCCATACTCTGCCAACATTTGCAATTTGCATATGTTTCAGAGTTGTGCTACCGTACAAGTCGTGTTTTGAGAAGGTAAGGGCTTTTTCCTCAGATAAGTCTACGCCAAAATGACGAAAGACTCTAGTAAGATACATCCCGTGTGGCAAAGACG
>JAUMHN010438158.1:0-11667 GCA_032360265.1 Heliamphora ciliata
CCGTGGTTCTGGCCGAAGGGACGTTCCAGTCCCAGATGTTGGGGATGCTAATGCACCCCAAGGACCTATTGCTGAGGTAGATCTGTTGCGTGAGATGGTCGGCTCTATCCTACAACTAGCTGAGGCCTCTAGAGGGAGAGAGACTGTACCTGAGCTGAGGGTGACGGTCGCGATGTAGGAGTTTCGCCGCCTAGACCCTCCTACCTTTTCTAGGGATCCCAACCCCACTGTTGCCACGGAGTGGCTAGAGCTGGTTACTCGGATCCTGGATTCACTTCAAATTGAGGAGGATGATCTAAGGGTTATTTGTGCCGCCTTTTAGCTGAGAGGGAGTGCTCACTTGTGGTGGAAATTTGCCAAGACCATGGTAGCAGACACTTGGGATGCGTTCACGAAGGTATTTCTGGAGAAATACTTTCCAGCTACTCTGAGGGACCAGTACAGAGAGGACTTCCTGCTTTTGAGTTAGGGAGCTATGACAGTGATTGAGTATGAGGCCGAGTTTACTAGTTTATCTCGATTTGCTCAGGAGATCATACCTACAGATGCGTTCAAGGAAAATAGATTCGAGAGGGGTTTGAGGCCTGCTATCCGGGACAGAGTTACAGGATTCAGGATGCAGATTTATACAGAGTCAGTCGAGACCGCCCTGAAGGTTGAAGACACTTTGAACGAGACGCGCCGAGACCGGGACAGTAGGGGTCTACAGGACGAGGGACGAGCACTGCACCAGGGATGCCAGGACAGGCGTCAGCGGACATCTGGTCCTAGATCTTACCTGGTGGGATCCTATCAGCTGTAGTCATCTGCATCCACCCATCCTGTAGCCTCAACGGGACAGTCGGATTAGAGGGCGCTTTGTCATAGATGCCAGCGGCCAGGACATCGTGCAGCAGAGTGTCGGAGTGCAGTACCTGTTCAGGCACAGTCGCAGACGCAGGGCAGCGATTCAGTGACATGTTTTGAGTGTGGGCAACCTGGGTTTCCTTTTTTCAGCTCTCATGTTGGATGAGGAGGTTGGAATTTCTAAGAGAGTTACCTCCGGTGGTGTGTGACTACTCAGATGTTTTCCCTGACGATCTGTTTGAGTTACCACCGAGCCGTGAGGTAGAGTTCTCTATTGATCTAGTTCCCGGCACTGCTCCCATATCTATACCGTCTTATCGTTTCGCACCCGCTGAACTGCATGAACTTAAGGTTCAGCTTCAGGAGTTTCTTGACAGGGAGTTTATACACCCGATAACTTCATCGTGGGGAGCTCCTGCTCTTTTCGCGAAGAAGAAGGATGGATTGTTGCGTTTGTGTATTGATTACAGGAAGATGAATCAGGTCATAGTGAAGAATAGGTATCCGATGCTGAGGATAGACAACTTATTTGATCAGCTGAGGGGTTCGAGCTACTTCTCGAAGATAGACTTGAGATCAGGATATCACCAGTTGAGGATTAGGGACGAGGACATAGCGAAGACCGCCTTTAGGACTCGCTATGGTCACTACGAGTTTCTGGTTATGCCGTTCGGTCTGACGAACGCACCTGCTACGTTCATGAGTTTGATGAACCAGATCTTTCATCCTTATCTGGACAGTTTTGTAGTGGTGTTTGTGGATGATATTCTGATATATTCACATACTAGAGAGACGCACGAGGATCACCTGCGGATCGTACTATAGACTTTGAGAGAGCACCGCAAGTATGAGAAGTGCGAGTTCTGGATGACCGAGGTAAGATTTTTGGGACACGTGGTGTCTACTGACGTGGTATCAGCGGATTCGTCGAAGACAGATGCTGTGACTTATTGGGAGCGACTAAAGAGTGTCTTTGAGATACGTAGTTTTCTGGGTCTAGCCGGCTACTACCGACGGTTCGTGAAGGACTTTATTAGACTCGCTACACCGATGATGCGTTTGACATGGAAGGGAGTTGTGTTTGCTTGGAGTGAGTCCTGTGAGTTAGCTTTCCAGGAGCTGAAGACGAGGTTGACTAGCGCACCGGTTTTGATCATTCCAGAGCGAGGCTTGGGTTATACTGTGTACTATGATGCTTCACACGATAGCCTTGGATGTGTTCTGATGCAGGAAGGCAAGGTTGTAGCTTATGGTTCGCGACAGCTGAAGACGCATGAGAGGAACTATCCTATGCATGACTTAGAGTTGGCAGCTGTGGTCTTCGCCTTGAAGACATGGCGTCAGTATTTGTATGGTGAGCATTTTGAGGTTTTCTCCGATCATAAGAGCTTAAAATACTTGTTTTCGCAGAAGGACCTGAACTTGCGCCAGCGATGGTGGATGGAGTTGCTAGAGGATTATGACTTTGATTTGCAGTATCATCCAGGGAAGGACAATGTTGTGGTAGACGCGCTCAGTAGGAGATCTCACGGGTCATTAGCTTCTGTGGCTATACGTGAGTGGGACATGCTTAGAGAGAGTGGGGAGTTTGATCTATGCCTCAGAGAGACCTCGGCGGGTGCTACCTTATTTTCTGTAGTTACTCGACCAACGTTGATAGCACGTGTGCTAGAGGTCTAGCAGACGGATTAGGAGGCTCAGATGATACTGGACCGCGCTGCTAGTGGCGAGGATTCAGCAGGATGGATTGTGGGTTCTGACCAGCGTCTAAGGTTGGTAGGTAGGTTGTTTATGCCAGAGTTGTGCCGAGCTGAGCTATTACATGAGTGTCACCATTCTCGTCTTGCCGTGCATCCTGGAGGCACGAAGATGTACCATGACTTTCGTCGTCAGTTCTTCTGGACAAGGATGAAGAGAGACGTGATCCAGTTTGTTTCCCGATGCCTCACCTGTCAGCAGGTAAAGGCGGAGCATCAGAGACCGGCAGGATTGCTACAGTCCTTGCCTTTATCAGAGTGGAAGTGGGTGCATGTCACAATGGACTTTATGTCGGGACTTCCTCGGTCACCTAGGGGACACGACACCGTATGGGTTGTGGTTGATAGGTTGACGAAGTTGCCCACTTTCTTCCCATCCGGGTGAAGGATTCAGTGGAGAGACTGAATCAGTTGTATGTCTGAGAAATAGTCAGGTTGCATGGGGTGCTAGTGTCCATTGTCTCGGACAGAGACCCGCGCTTCACATCGCGCTTTTGGCAGAGTCTACAGGAGGCCTTGGGGACAGACTTGATGTTCAGTACTGCTTTTCACCCCCAGATGGATGGCCAGTCAGAGAGGACTATAGAGATTCTGGAGGATATGTTGAGGGCTTGTGTCCTTGATTTCAGAGGTTCGTGGGAGGATCATCTACCGTTGACAGAGCTTACATATAACAACAACTATTAGTCCAGTATTAGGATGGCACCGTATGAGGCTTTGTATGGAAGACCGTGTAGATCGCCCGTATGTTGGACAGATGTGGGAGAGACCACAGTCTTGGGACCAAACATTGTACGGGAGACGACAAAGAGAGTTGCTGTGATACGCTAACGCTTATTTACAGCACAGAGCCGTCAGAAGAGTTATGCAGATCAGAGGAGACGACCTTTGGAGTTTGCAGTGGGAGATCATGTGTTTCTGACGGTCTCGCCACATAGAGATTTGATGAGATTTGGTTGTAGCGGGAAGCTATCACCGCGTTTCATTGGACCGTTTGAGATCCTTGACAAGATTAGAGAGGTTGCTTATCGTTTTTCGTTGCCACCTCAGTTAGCATCAATGCATAATGTGTTCCACGTTTCTATGCTTCAGAGGTATGAGCCTGATCCTTCCCATGTGATAGATTGGACCGAGCTGCAGGTTGATGAGGATGCCACTTATGAGGAGCGTCCAGTGAGGATTCTTGATACAAAGGAGCAGGTGTTGCGGTGCAGAACAATTGCGTATGTCAAGGTCCTATGGCATCATCGCGGAGTTAAGGAAGCGACATAGGAGCTCGAGTCGGGGATGCGTGTTAGAAACCCTGACCTGTTTACCTCGTGACCTTATTGTGAATTTCGGGGACGAAATTCCTTAAGGGGGGAGAGTTGTGAGACCCAGAACCATGTAATTTTGATTTGTTTATAATCATGATGTGTTTTTCCTTTATGTTTTATAGCATCGTTGCTTGGTTTATGCTTTCTAACGGTAGAATAGCATGTATAGATGAGTTATATGCTTTCCGGGGTTTGGTAGAGACTCGTTTGGTTGGTGTTTGGCTTGTTTTGGACCAAAAACCATGTTTTCCTTCACTAAACTGAGACCCAAAATTCCAGTAGCTTTTTTCGGAGGTTCGGTCGACTGGGGGGTCCAGCTCGGTCGACCGAACTGGATGTTTTGGGTTCGGTCGACTGAACCCTATGGTTCGGTCGACTGAACAGTGTTAAATTTGGTTTTTTATAAATATGGAAGTGGCGGTGATTTTAGGATAAAAACATTCCTTCAGCCCTAAGAAACCCTTTTCTCCTCCTTCTCTCTAGATTTGTGGGCCCGGGGTTTGGGTTTTTGCTCGATCCTTTGTGGATCCTTGCTATCGGGGCTGAGGGCTTGGCATATATCCGGACGGATTCTCGTTTTGACGCCATTTAGTTTTGAGACGTCGAGCTTTTAGCTCTCTGAGATAGGATTCTAGACTCTACTGCTGTATTAGGGTGATATATGTAATTGTGTATGTTTTCACCGGGTAGAAATGCTTAAAACGTGATTTTCATGTGTAAACCTTGATTTTTGGCTAAAAGTAGATTTTTACGCCTTTTTCTCGGTTGTATGCATGATCTGGGTGTGTTGACATCTGTGGTTTTCAAAAGTGGTTTGAAAACGTGGTATTTTGTGAAAACGGTGAAAAACGTGATTTTAGAGGCTTGGAGCTAACTCGCGGGGTTGAGTCTCATCCTTTTCAATGTTTTGTGGAAAATGGTGTTAGATCTCCATGTTGATAGAGTGGATCTCTTATACATGAGATGTATAAGCCTTTTTGCTGATTTTCGTAGTTATACTACGGTGGTTTTGAAATGTTATCTCTAGATGTACCGGGACAATGAGTTGGGTTACATAATTGGTTAACTACGTCCATTGGTCATGGAAATCCGTAAAGAAGTCTGTGTTTTGGTTATGCTACGTCCATCGGTCATGGAAATCCGTAAAGAAGCATTGTGTTGGTTAGGCTACGTCCATCGGTCGTGGAAATTCGTAAAGAAGCCGGTTATTTGTGAGTGGTTACATTGTCGTAGTTTCGTATAGAACTTGTCGTTACCTAGAAAGCCTTGAATGGCTAGGGACTAGGGTAAGGGCAGGAGTCTATAGTTGTTACCTTGTCTGTGTATGACAGAGTCAGTACATAGGATCTCATTTATCTTGTCTCCTCGGCTGTGTGTCCCGAGTGAAGAAAAACTATTTTACTGCTTTCCCTTAACTGTGGCATGATATCTGTTAGGATTATATGCATGGTTTCAAGGATGAAAATGATGGTTTTCAGGTGAAAAACTGGTAGTTTTTGTGAGAAAACCGTTTTGGCTTTTGTGGTCGAGTTAGCTCCTACCATATGATTACATAGCCTGCTTTACAGCTTTATTGTATATGTTCTATTGGGCTTCGGCGCACGATGTGGGATTTTCTGAAAAACTTTTTCAGGTGATCATGATGAGCTGACCTAGTTGCAGAGGTGATGGAAGACTTGCAGTAGTTTTCCCATTTTTTGTACATGTACTTTTACATGTAATGCCTGTGATGGCTGGGTTTTGTACGCCTTGAGGCGATACTATTATTCATGTATGAGATTGCATGTTTTACAATTTATGAGAGTTGAACTGTGGAGATTTTATCCAAATGTTGTTTATTTTGATATTCAACTGTAAAACCTATTTTCGTAAATGGTTTTGGTGGGCTTTCGCGTGACCCGGATGTCGGGGCGTGACATCTGTAGTGACTCCAATTGTGATAAGCATTTTCTCTTTGGACTTGCCGTAAAGATGGGTGCCATCTATGCATATGACAGGTGGGCAATGTCTGAACCCATCAATGGACGGGTTGAATCCCCAGAACACATAATTCAACGCCGCCACATTGGCATTCGATGGATAGATTAAGTTTCATTCCATGATAGTGCCTGGATTACACATCTGCAATGCAGTCATATATTTAGGCAACTTACTGTAAGACTCATCCCAGTTTTCGAACACCATCTCGACCGCTCTCGTCCTTTCTAACCATGCCATCTTGTACAATATTTGGTACTTGTGAATGGAGTTTACAGTTATCAGTATAGTTGCCAGGGCTATCTCTAGGTTTTTCTGCAAAATTATAGTAACTTAATAAAAGGTTGTAGAGTTTAAGTATGATGAACGACACAAATCATATGCAAAGTTATTAATCTTATCGCAACGTCAGTTGTGATGGATGTAGTAATAAATCAGGAGTCTAGGTTACGGTGGTCTCTATTCATCCTGCCGTACATGCAGTGGTGCTCACCACCATATTGAGTTATCTCAAAGTAACCATGAGTACTCTTTCTGCCCGCATGAAGCCTCTAACTGCAGTCATCTTTAAATTTGACCACCCAAGTAGCTTTCCTCGAATCCAGAACTTTGAATTCTCGATTGTTATTTATGTGATGCGGCTTCACAACTATCTGGAGGTTATTCTTATCTCTGAACAACATACCCTTGTACAGCTCAGCCGTTTCTGGATTCTAAATCCTACCACGAGCGTAAAAATCGCATGAAGTAATTGATCCGTCATTTCCTATATCTACATTCTGAAAGAATGGGATGTCAGCTGATGTGGAAGAAGTGCCGGCCACTTCGGCGGCATCGCTTGCCCCCTTTTCCAACGCGGTCAAAGTTTTCTTCTTCATACTCAGCATCAACATCATTATCGGTGCACATTAACAACGTGTTTAGGTCTTCATCCGAGTCCGATAATGCACCTCTGTTGTCGACATTTAATAGGTAGTCATCTTTCAGCTCTGTGTACGTTACAAATTGCTCCACTGCTTCTGGGGTTATACCTTGCTCAACGGTTGGACTCGAAGGGAGCTAAGTGTCCATGAATGATGATGACTCCCCTCTTTCAAGCACTCTTACCACTGGATGCACTACACTGGTATTGCCTGCGGTTGACATGTCCAACGGAAATGACGTATCCAGTTCGGTGTATGTAGCTAGGTTATACCCCCCAATGTCATCCCCCAAATATGAACTAGCCGCGTCTACTGGTTGCGTTAATAGTTGCATGAATGATCCATAACCATGCATGAACGTTTGTAGGTTCACTGCTGGGCTTTTAATGTCTACGTAAAACTCAAGGCAGTTCTCGGGGGTACCCTCAGCCAGCCCAAATATTGTGTCCAACGTATCATTGTCATTTATCGGCATGATCTTGTACCTAATAACCGAACAGATCTACCTGTGAGGCAACCTGCATTTGAATTTGAGGCGATAATTTCCACCGTAAGCAATCACCATTGGCGACATCGTTGCTTCAAGATCAACAAGTGTGGTTCTCCGGAGTACATTGTAAAACTTCTTTGCTTCAGTATCGTAAGATACGCCTTTCTCTTAGTCATTGACGACGTTTCCCCTCAGTAAAACATAATTCTCACCATCTCCATCGTCGTTCTACAATAGAAATATATATTACAACTAAGAAGGTTATTATTATGTACAAATAGAAAACAAAGCATTTTGGGGGCTATGGTTAAAAAAAAGAAACTTTCTGATTGAGTGATTTCATATTTTGGATTGAATAAAATAAGGCTATTTTTTGGATGTCTTCGTGGTAAAAATTAAAATATGTATACATAAATAAATGAAACTACCTAATTTCGATAGCAAAAGATTAATTCAGGGTTTTTCCATCTTAAATGAGTATATATATAATATATTTTTATTTTAACGTGAGGGAAAGGGAGAGCCAAAGCTCACCGACGCCACGCCCGCTACCACTGATGCCCATAGCCGTTGATGAAAATCAAATTCTAAACATGTTAAGCCGAAATATTTTAAATGAAAACAAATGTTCCACGACGGTTTTAATTTAATAAGTTAAAATTTTATATTAATACGTTAGCTAATATTTGTATATTGTGCTAGCTATTAAAAGAAAATAAATATTTTATAAAAAAATATATATTTTTATTTAATAGCGAAGTTACGAAAATTTTAGGAGTTTTAGTTAAATTTTATTGAAAAACAGATTTTTAAGCCAAGATTATTATTTTTACTTGTGTTAACGAAGTTTAGGTTTTTAATAATAATAATTATAAAAATTAGGTTTTAAAAGGGAGTAATTAAACTATATATATATATATAATCCTATTGCCAAATAGTTATTTTCAAAGATAAAAATTTATATATGTATCTCCCTCTTTTCTCTATTATGGGTTGGATATGACACTATTTATGCAAAAAAATGATAGTTTGTTGCGCACTGTTTCTGATATCACCCACTACCACCGCCACTGGATAATGTTGGGTCCTCCCATTTGACGGTCTAACGGTGCTAGTGATCGGTGTCAATCGTCCGAAAACTCTTCCGACGAACCCAAATCAGAAATTCACATTTTATGATTTTATGTGAAAAACAATTTTTTTGGTCAACTTTGGACCCTCGTCGCCATCACCCCGGACCTTCGATCTGACCACCGTTAATTTTGTTAGAATCATCTCATGACCGCCTACGCGTAGCCATGAACAACGATTGAAACCGTCGTCCAAATTGTCCTAACGCGCGTCCTAAAGTTAGGTTGAACAAAAGAATCGAAAGCGGGCACATGCACATTGGGCGTGCATGGCCACTGTTATGAGTTGCTGTTTGCTTCCGTTAGGGGGCTATTTGGTTTAGTTAGCGAGTTCTCTTGATTTAAGTATATTGCTTATGATTTTTTTTATTTAACTCAAATTCAAAGAATGAAACAAGAAATAAAAAATAAAAAAACTAAAAGTAGGCTATTATTATGTTTTTAGGCAAATCAAATTCTAAAGATATTAAGCCGAAATAAATTTAATGAAAACAAATGTTTTGTTATGATTTTAATTTAATAAGTTTTAATTTTATATTAATACGTTAGCTTACATTTGTATATTGTGCTAGCTAATAAAAGCAAATACATATTTCATAAAAGAAAATATATATTTTTATTTAATATACATAAATAAAATAAATTAAGATCTCCGAATCATCCTTTAACAATAGTTGTAATAATAAATGACTAGTACTAAAAATGCAGTAAAGTGAAAGACTGCAAACTAAAAAATGATGCAGCATATTAAACATCACAGGCGGTTGAAAGAGGTTCACATAAAGAATAAATAAATGTTAAAGTTTTTTTTCTAAACGGGCAGAACCTTAGCTTAAAAGCGGGCTCCGCACACAAACTGGAAAAAAAAGTAAATGATTTTTATGTACTAAACTGGCAGGCTCTCAGCTAAAAAGCAAGATTCCCACACTGGTAGACAACAAGTATATTAAATAAATATTTAAGCTTTTTTTCCAAACGGGCAGAACCTCAGCTTAAATGCAGACTCTGCACACAAACTGGAAAAAGAATTAAACGCATTTTATTTACTAAACTGGCAAAATCTCAGCTACAAAAGAAGATCCCCACACTTGTAGACAATAAATACATTAAATAAACGTTTAAGCTTTTTTTTCAAATGGACAGAACCTCAGCTTAAACGCGGGCTCTGCACACAAACTAGAAAAAAAAAGTAAACGATTTTTATGTACTAAACTGGCAGAGTCTCAGCTAAAAAGCAAAATACCCACACTGTTAGACAATAAATATATTAAATAAATGTTTAAGCATTTATCCTAAACGGGCAGAACCTCAGCTTAAATGCGGACTTCGCACACAAACTGGAAAAAAAATTAAACGCTTTTTATTTACTAAACTGGTAGAGTCACAGCTAAAAAGCAAGATCCCCACACTGTTAGAAAATAAATACATTAAATAAATGTTTAAGCTTTGTTTCCATACGGGTAGAACCTCAACTTAAAAGCGAGCTCCGCACACAAACTGGAAAAAACGTAAACGATTTTTATTTACCAAACTAGCAGAGTCTCAGCTAAAAAGTAAAATTCCCACACTGTTAGAAAATAAATATATTAAATAAATGTTTAAGCTTTTTTTCCAAACGGGTAGAACCTCAGCTTAAAAGCGGGCTCCGCACACAAATTGGAAAAAACGTAAATGATTTTTATTTACTAAACTGGCAGAGTCTCAGCTAAAAAGTAAAATTCCCACACTGTTAGAAAATAAATATATTAAATAATTGTTTAAGCTTTTTTTCCAAACGGGTAGAACCCCAGCTTAAAAGCGGGCTCCGCACACAAACTGGAAAAAATGTAAATGATTTTTATTTACTAAACTGGCAGAGTCTCAGCTAAAAAGCAAGATCCCCACACTGTTAGAAAATAAATACAATAAATACATGTTTATGCTTTTTTTTTTTCAAACGGGAAGAACGTTAGCTTAAAAGTGAGCTCCGCACACAAAATGAAAAATACAACTCAACGATATTTATTTACTAAACTGGCGGACTCTTAGCTTAAAATCGGGCTCCTCTCGTCAAACAGCTATTTAATGTAATTATGTTTTAACAGTGTGGGGATCTTGCTTTTTAGCTGAGATTATGCCAGTTTAGTAAATAAAAAATCGTTTACGTTTTTTCCAGTTTGTGTGCAGAGCCCGCTTTTAAGCTGAGGTTCTACCCGTTTGGAAAAAAGCTTAAATATTTATTTAATGTATTTATTTTCTAATAGTGTGGAGATCTTGCTTTTTAGCTGAGACTCTGCTAGTTTAGTAAATAAAAATCGTTTACGTTTTTTTCAGTTTGTCTGCGGAGCTCGCTTTTAAGCTGAGATTCTACTCGTTTGGAAGAAAAGTTTAAACATTTATTTAATATATTTATTTTTTAACAGTGTAGGGATCTTACTTTTTAGCTAAGACTCTGCCAGTTTAGTAAATAAAAATCGTTTACTTTTTTTCCAGTTTGTGTGCGGAGCTCGCTTTTAAGTTGAGGTTCTACCGGTTTGGAAACAAAGCTTAAACATTTATTTAATGTATTTATTTTCTAACAGTGTGGGGATCTTGCTTTTTAGCTGTGACTCTACCAGTTTAGTAAATAAAAAGCGTTTAATTTTTTTTCCAGTTTGTGTGCGAAGTCCGCATTTAAGCTGAGGTTCTGCCCGTTTAGGAAAAATGCTTAAACATTTATTTAATATATTTATTGTCTAACAGTGTGGGTATCTTGCTTTTTAGCTGAGACTCTGCCAGTTTAGTACATAAAAATCGTTTACTTTTTTTTTCCAGTTTGTGTGCGGAGCCCGCTTTTAGGCTGAGGTTCTGCCCGTTTGGAAAAAAAGCTTAAACATTTATTTAATGTATTTATTGTCTACAAGTGTGGGGATCTTGTTTTGTAGCTGAGATTCTTCCAGTTTAGTAAATAAAATGCATTTAATTCTTTTTCCAGTTTGTGTGCGGAGCCTGCATTTAAGCTGAGGTTCTGCCCGTTTGGAAAAAAAGCTTAAATATTTATTTAATATATTTGTTGTCTACCAGTGTGGGAATCTTGCTTTTTGGCCGAGAGTCTGCCAGTTTAGTACATAAAAACCATTTACTTTTTTTTTTCCAGTTTGTGTGCAGAGCCCGCTTTTAAGCTAAGGTTCTACCCGTTTAGAAAAAAAACTTTAACATTTATTTATTCTTTATGTGAACCTCTTTCAACCGCCTGTGATGTTTAATATG